>APFE031425603.1:309402-330392 GCA_000404065.3 Pinus taeda
CATTATTTTTTCATCTTTTGTGATCTTTGATATTTCGCGATCTTTCTTCATCATTCATGATATTTTGTAGTCTTTCATCATATTTCCTGATCTTTCAGGATGTTTCACATGATTTTGTCATCTTTTGTGATATTTCATCATCTTTCATGATCTTTATTCATATTTTGTGATCGTTCAAGGTGTTTGAGGATCTTTTGCGAAGTTTCTTGATCTTTTGTCATATTTCACAGTCTTTCATGATATTTCATCATCTTTTGTCATCTTTCGTGATATTTTTAGGTTGTTCATGATCTATCATGATTTTTCATGATATTTTGCTGTCTTTTGCAATATTTTCCGATCTTTCATGATTTTTCGCCATTTTTAGTCATCTTTCATGATATTTTGTGATATTTCATGATTTTATGTCATCTTTTATCATGTTTCGTGATCTTTTGCATATTTCGTGACTTTTTTTCATATTTCTTCATCTTTTGTAATCTTTCGTCATCTTTGTCGATCTTTTGTGATCTTTCACGATCTTTCATAATGTAAGAACCACATCCAGACTATATACAATTTTTTTTTTTTTGTTAACAACAAAATACAACTAGAAGAGAAACACATTGGGAATCATTTCAGGAAACATATCATAACAAATTATATACATTTAACTAAGACCAAAATAGTATTGCAACGCATATGTACCGTTCACCAGAAGACGAGACTCCGTTTGCTTTGTTGTTGCTAGTATTCCCTCCTCGTCGGTCACCTCCGCAAATGAATGGCGATGTACTTGATCCGAATGCGATGACTCACAGGTTAACCTCCCAACCTACTCCTTGGGTACTCTTCTTCCCCGCGGATCCCCGAGCTGCAATGGGGTTGTACAATGGAGAGAGAGTCTAGCTGGCAGAGGAGAGCAACCGTAGCTCAAGAGTCCCCTCTCTAAAACCCTTTGCCTCACCAAACTCACTCACTATAGCTTCGTAGTCACTGCTTTGACATCATATCATCCATCCCACCATAGGGTTCCCCCCAAAAAGTCCCTTCTCTCATGGCTTGCCCCTTCTTTTATAGGAGTCCTCATAGGTGACACTTGGCATGTCATGCATAATTATAATATTTTTCTTTTAATTTAATACTTGATTATTCACCTACCCATGTGTCATTCTCTCAGCAAGGGTCACCCAAAAATTATTTACTTAACTTTTTATTTACAACTAATATTTTCCTCACCTCACAAGATTCCTATTTCTTCTCCTAGTTGTCTCTTTATTCCCCCCTTTTAATCTTTAAATTGAGTTTATTAACTTGGAGTCAATTAAGGAGTTAAGATTTTATTCCCAATCTACTTCCTAGATTAACTCAGGTTATCTCTTAGAGGGATATTCTTTTGCTGGTTGATGCCACATGGAGCTCCCCTATATTTCTCTAAATTTAATTTATTTTTCTTATTTTAACTCACCTTCCTCTTTTATTAATTAAGGTTTACTTGGTTTAGGATTAATTTTTAACCTTACAATATGTTTGCTTTTCCCTTTTTTTTTTCTAATTAAACCACCTAATCTTCCTAGCATTTTCCAACATGGGGAGGGTAGAATTTTTTAGGTACTCTATTTATTTCTTCCTATGATCCTCCTTATTCCAAGTTTTATTTTTGATTTAATTTCCTTGGTTTCCAATCATCATTTTCCCTTGATGTAATGATTCCAAGGGTGCCAAGTTGGGCGTGCCCTTCAATAATTTCCCCTGAAATTCCAAGAGTGCCACGTTTGGTTGTGCCCTTCAAGAACTTCCCTAGAAGTTCCAAGGGTGCCACACCTTAACAGTTTAATCGTGATGCCAAGGGTGCCAAGTTGGTCGTGCCCTTCAAGAATTTCCCCTGAAATTCCAAGGGTGCCACACCACTTGCCCTTCAAGCATCCAGTGACTACGAGGGAAAAATATCGTGCAACGTCATAGATCACTATCATCTCTTATGTTTCCTGCTATAGTGAGACTAATGGTGCCGGGGATCAAGGAATCCACCTTGATGCGCGCCCCCCAGTAAACTCCTCATGAGCGACCCAACTTTGGGACCTACCCTCATGGCATCGTGATCTTCAAGGTGAAGGTGTTTCACCCTTCCAGCCCAAGTCACGGCGGGAATGCTAGTGAGTGAGATCAAGGACTCTGTCCCACCCCTCCCATGTAGTTCCATCCACCTGTACAACCCCATCACCCATATGTGAGTCATTTGGTCAAGCAACTAATCTGTGCCTGCAACCATTAACATATCATCAGAATATAGTTAAACATATATGGCAGATTTCAAGATCGACTTAGACTTTCAAAGATAAAATACTATGAATTTTCATCAAACCAGTTGTCATCAACTCGTCATATGCGAGTGCCTCTCATGGTTTCTTGCCATACTCAATAATCATCAGTAACAAGGTTTCTCAATGTTAGTCATTGTCATAATAGCATCATTAAAAATTCCTAGTCATTCACATCATTGTCCATTGTAAGCCTAAACTAAAGAAAGTAGGTAACATAGGGGACACATCCATCATGGCTATCATTATCATAACATCAAATAGATAACAAACATAACCATTTATACCACAATCATCATAATATCAATAGAGAACATGCATAACCATTACATTCACTAATAATAGAGACATGTTTATGGATCCTCAACCTGAGTTCCTCAAAGACTAAAGTATCTAAGATAATGTCATATTAAGGTCAGGAAACTAGAGTGGGCACTACACATGAACCACACTTGTTTCTAAACGCGTCGACAAATGTATTATTATGTGATTTTCGCCAAAAACTCTTCTCAAAAAATATAAATTTGTATAATTAATCATGTTCTTAAAAATCATGATGCTTGAAACCTTTTCTTTTGAAACCATAAAATTAAATCCTAAAATAAACATAATGAAAAATTAAGTAAGAGTGTATTTCAAATCTTAATAAAATATTTAACCAAAATCCATGTTAATAAGAATACTTTTGCAATGCTTTTTGAGAAAAATAGTTTGAAACATTGTTTCATTATATACATAATTTAATAACTATGATAAATTTGAATTATTAACTAATAATTAACTAATACTTAACTATTTTTTGTTTTTAAACTCACCATGCATATTCCATCATGCCCATGAAAACAAACTCACTATGCATATTCCATCATCCCCATGACTTCAGTTACACTGACATCTTATTTAGCATGCAAAAGCACGTTGAAAAGTTATATTAAAAGATTATATAATTATATAAGATATTAAATGGTAACGATAAAAGTAATTATTTGAATACAAATTAGCTATATTTTATATATGGAAAAATACAATATTAAAATTAATTATTATGTATTTTGTTAAGTTGAATTAAATACCTTATTTATATAAAATATAAATCTAGTCATTCATTAAATTTGTTTTTGAATGTGCATATTAAAGAGAAAAGTCATGATGAAAAGTTGCAATCTAAGTACTAAGAGTAATGAGATTCACTATATATAGGTAGTTTAGTGATGTTTATTAGATTATGATATAGATTTATGTTAACGTAGTGAGATTCTTCTATCATTAACATTGTAGTTGACATAAAATTATTTTTAGTCTTATATCACTTTACGATAATTTAGTAGGGAGGGATATGATGAAAGCATAAAATAAAACATATTTATGGAGCTTATTCATGCATACTAAAAGATTATTTGGATGTCTTTGCTTTCAAGATGTTGCATCTAAAATGGTAATGAAATCTTAAATATGGACATTAGATATGAAGTGATATATAATCATATAATATGCTCAACTAGTTGAAGACATTAGCTATAATGCAAGATGTGAAGAAATTATAGGAGGTCAAATTTAGAGAATAATGGTTCAATTCACTAAAGAGACGCATCAAATGAAGTTGAAACTAGAAGGAAAAATAATTTAAGATAATATGAAACAAAGAATGAGATGATGAAATATTAAGTACAATGAGAACAATTTTAAGAAATGAAGTAAAGTTCTAAGTTGATTCCCAATATTAGCAATGTATATTTAAGAAATTTATCCTATGGAATAAAGGCAAAGGAGGAACTTGTAAGTTTTATAATGAAGCTAACAAATGGTAGCCTCCAAAACTATGACCAATGTAGAATGGGGAGATGAATGGAAAAGAGTAATAGATAAACCCTAAATAGAGTGGGTAAAAGTTTTATGAATGAATGTAAGTAATCAACAAGACGAAATAGCCTATCCGAGAGCATAATAGAAAGATTTTGTGTCAGCTAGTGGAAAAGGGACATAGAATTACAAAAACATTTCATATAAAAACATGATAAGGATCATTATGAAGTCCATATGAGGATGATGCTTACTAAGAAGAAAATATTTCCAATCCATGGATGAAGTTAACTGATCATGATATTGATAAAAGTCATCTCACAGAAACTTAAAAAAAATTATGGCGGTGTTGGGTTAAGGAGGTAATTAACCCATAAATTCCTATAGGATGACGATGAATAGGAATAACATTCTTAGTTGGGAAGTAGTAACAATTTGAATATGATTTTAAAATTAAACAAAGTGAAGAAGTTTCCATTGTTGAAGCTAGTAGACATGGCATATTAGATAATTGAGACTAGGGGAATAATAAATTATATCTATGAATATTCATTATGAGGAAGTGAAGGGGTGATTCCATAAAGAAGAAAATTCTCTTAAAAGATATGATGAGTGGATTGATCAACATGATTGGTAAGGGTCAAAGTAACGACCTATAAATTCAAAAGCGTCAAGGTACAAAGTTTTGAGCACTTGTAATTGGTAAGAGATAAACTAGGAAAGTATTTCGGGGATAACCACTGTTTAAATTCTAGAAAAAGAAAGACACTATGTAGACTAATGAGAAAACATTGAGCATGAAGTGTAGGAAGAAATACTATTGGAAATTCTATAATGAGACTTTGAGAATGATTACACATAAATTGACAAAAGAAGTGAGAATCAACTAATAAAGGGTGTACTTGAATAAATGGTACTCACGAGTGGATTGATGATCCAATGTTACTTCATATAAAACAACATACTAGTGCGTCATTAATATTGAAATAAGTTATTTCCAAACACATTGGGCATACTAAATCATTTAGGGATGATAATGGTGGTAGTGGTTCCAAGCATTTCAAATTCTAAGCTAAAGATTTAATGAGTGGAAATTAAGATGGAAGAATCCCTTGTCCAACTTAAATATGGGTGAATCTACGATAAAAGAGATCAAGTGGGAACTTGATGAGATAAGAAAATATTTTTAAAATAAACAATGACAGTTATGCAAGTGATGGATAAATCACCCAAGGACAATAAGCCCTCATGCAGGTGGATTAAGCATAGCGTAAGACTTAAATAAGGATGACCTTGTGTATGTGTGCCATTTAGATAGGAAAAATATGTACAGTGTTCATGGAATTTTAACTTGATATTGATGATTTAAATGATTGTACAAACGATAGTATTTTAACAATGAATTTCACTAAAATTTCCTTGGGGAAGGAAGAATATCTCACGAGAGATTAAGGCTCAAGATGATGAGGCTAATTTGAAATTTAATGATGTACTTAGGTAAGTATACCTACGGTGTAAATTGTCAACTTCCTGATAGAAAGAACAAGAAATGATTATTGAAAATTAATTGGTATCTTGATGAAAACATGACACTAATAGCACTTATGAGATAACATAGATCCTAGATGGATGTTGAATAATATTAATTCATTGTTAGTATTCAATGTTTATACAAGCAAATGAAATTGATTTTTTTTTTCTGATGGATCATGATAAGAATGTTTATAGTGTATTATTCTATATTTGATGAGTATTGAGATGATTCTCATATTGATGTTGTTTCATGATATGATGGTACGAGGATAATGATGCACATGTGATTCTTATTCATTTAGTTTGATATGATAATGATGTTGTATGTTCATGATGGATATGATATTCATAGGGATTATGATGTTACAGTATAATGTATATTGACATGTGGTTCAATTATTATGTGATGTCATGATATATCTTTGATACAAATATGTTGATGTTATAACTTATGATGGTATTTCATAAGGTGAAGCATGTGGTAGTTGCATGTATATTTTATGACATGCGTGAGTATGCATTTTTTACTATTCAAAATGTGGTGATTAACAAGGATGTTATGTTATCATGATGGCATGCAAGATTTGGCATGTGGATTATTTTCTATGATATTATGATTATAACTAATGCATTTGATGTATGTTGAGATGTGGTGATTGATAAGAAATCCATAAATGGGTTGAGAGGGCTGGTATATTTGATGATCTCGTGGGATCCCATACCTACAAGGGAGAATATGTAACACCATAGCAGCTGGGGACATACTCAATCAACACTACATATGCCAATGGTTCCTTTGTCATGTATAACTCTTGATGGATAGCTCTTGAGGGGCTATGGGACCATCTTGAGAAGGCCAAGTGCCTGATATTGTAGGCCAAGTGCTTGATATTGGATTGAGATGTCGAGGTATGGTGGGGGTGTAAGAAATTCGATTTCTAGGGCTGTGCACCTTAGTGAGTGTGGAGGGAGTGGTACAACCTTTAGATATGCCTAGAGTACTATCGCATGGAGTACTGAGCCGAGTGCTTGCCTTGGGGCAAGATGAGGTCTAAGACGGGTGCGAGGCTTGGGGCCAACCTTGGGCTATGGTATATGTTTATGAGGCTTATGCCTTGTTCCAAAAGTGGGAAAAAGGACAAATATTCCTTGGGATTTCCTGGGTGTTGTGGGAACTTTCGATGCCTGCTGGTTATGCTAGTTCAACAGAGGGTGTAGGGAAAACATGAAGTAATAAATAAATAAATAAATAAAATGTTAAACGATCCAACTTAACTTTGGGACGAACTTCGTTAAAGAGGAAGATGAAGTTCCTTAAAGAAGAAGATGAATGTTTTCACCCAATTCCAGCTCAATGGAAGTATTCCCAATGTTAGCACTCCATGATTTCCTTTTAGGCTGACACAAAATATTTCTATTATGATTCCAGGAAGTGTTCCTCCAAACATCAGACCTTAGCTAATGGGAAGACACTTAAAGGTACAAACGGATCCTGATAGTCTTAAATACTCTTTAGAACAAAGATTGTCTTCAGAAGAACAACAAAAATGGGTCACAAAGATGTTGGGTTATGACCTTGAAATCATCTACAAAAAAGGGGACAAAAATGTTGTTGCAAATGCGCTCTCAAGAAATGATGAGGATGTGGAAGCATTTTTTGTGCCATTTCCATTATCAAACTAGATTAGATAAATGAAGAAAAGGATGAATGGAACAACGACAAAGAAGTGTGGGCACTCATTCAAAAGTTGCAAAAGTTCCCAGTTCAAACAATATTTCCAGAACTTGATGAATAAAAAATCATCTTGCAACCCGAAGCAGTCACTAAAACAAGAAATCGACAGCTATGAAATCGATCAATTTTAGAGTATCTCATCAAGTGGAAGAACTTACCCGTTGAAGATTCCACATGGGAGGAAGAGAATTTTATACAGAAGCATCCAAAACTACTCAAGCATTGAGGACAACACTTTCTGAAGGAGAGGGGCATGTTAGGTCCCTATACTACTAGTGTGACCCGTTATTGTTATTAGTGCAACCCCCTTATTATATTGTTGTGCCCATGTAGTCCCCATATTGTTACTATTGTGCCCCATAGAAGCCCATTATTGTTATTGTTGTGCCCTTACATTATTATTGTTATGTCGACTCTGGTTATATTATGACCCCTTAGACTTCTATATATAGAAAGGAGGTATTTTCATTTGTATCATCCAAGAATTGTTCATTTGTGTAATGTAAAGGAGGTTTCCCCCTCGAACAGGCTGATTTATAAGGCGTTGATCTTTCTTTTCTATCTTTTTGTGAGCTGGTTTCATAACAACAAAGGTAAGCACAAACCTCCTTGGGTTGAGAGATTGGTCTTCTCCAACCAGAGGGGGCTCCATCAACTTATGAAACTAAAGGTTTCGACTATATGGCATACAGAGACCATATCTGAAAGGTAATTTGAAAAGTTTGATTGAAGTACAAATGGTAGAAAGGGTGATAACATGTGATCAATTGATCTTTTATTCACTTTACTTATGCAAGTGAAATCGACATCCTCCACGAGGGCTTGTTAAGCATGAATTTGGAGAATAGTAATAGGTTGTAGTATAGAGGAGAAAAACAAAAGAAACAAATCATTCCTATGCGAAACAATGTTGTTCATACATAAGAAGGAAAACTAGACAAAAGAAATAACATTCATGAGTATAGAACATTCCATTTGCAACTGAAATATGAAAACAACTGTATAGAGTAGCTTAACTGAATTCCAAATCAATCGAGATCATTATACTCATAAAACAAAAAGAGACAATAGAATAACTGAAAAATAAATAAACATAACTCCAAATATCCTACCATAAGAATCCTTATAGACAATAATTGATAACTCTCAAGTCATAAGCATTCTATCCATGAATTGATCACAATTACTCACATAAATTATGAAAACTGATGCAAACAATGTTGAACCATAAACAACCCTTTAATATGTATTTTTGAGTTTAAATAGACATAGAAAAAACATAATAAGGGTCTAAATTCATTGCACCATTGATCCAAATAGTGGATTGATCCAAAAAACAAAAAGAGAAAAGCTGCTGTTTTTTAATGTCCTTTTCCTAAACAAAAAAAATAGAAAAGTATCTTTGGCTTTAAAACTAAACTTTTTCTACAAGAAAATAATACTATATTCTAAGATGATCATCATGAAGTGAAAATAGCAAAAACATAAAAGGTGACTGTTGATTGTGCAAAGGCTATGTAGCAACCAGGATGGCACTTTTCTCTTCCAATCTAATACACGACTACCAACTAAAGTTTTGAGCTGACTACCACATCTGCTCCATGTCAACCCTTCAAACCCTGACAAGTGGCTTTCTCCCAATACGCATGCAAGTGTAGGTGGGGCTCGTGCAACAGCTGCACAATGACTACGTAGCATAGTTTTTCAAAATTACCACTTGAAAGTCCTCTAGTCTTAACAAAACATCGCCATCCTACTAAATTCCACTCCAAACATCAAATTCATATTATTTCCCTGAACAAAACGACATCTGCAACTTCGAATTCAAAGCAAAATTTGAAACTTGAAGTAAGGCCTGATTACCTCCTCTTCATTTTGTTAGAAGTCTTGCTGCTAGAGGTTGGTGTCTTTGAAGCTTAAGGTGTGGGACCATTTTTCTCAGTGTGTAATGGCAGGGTAGGTTTTGTTTCAAGTGAAGCCTTAGATTTCACCGTTGACAATTTTCCAAAAATGTGTAGAATTCTGTCAACCAAACTATGAAAATGGGCCACCAATTGACACATGTAACTCCCAAATATAGCACCTGTGTAAAATATGAGATATGTTTTTATAGATTCACTTGTTTTGAATAAAAACCTCTCTCATTTTATTTAAATCCTTCTCAATCTCCTCAAATATGCTCTGCAAAACCATGTCTAAAACAAGGGAATACATAGTCCGAAAAATTAGCCTTAAAGATGCATTCCAAGCTCCTTATCTGTTACACCTATGTATAAAATGGAATATGTTATTTTTATTTGACCGATGGTTGAGAAAAACCTCTTTCATTTTCCTTAAATTTGGCTCTGTTTGGTTAGAAACCGTTCTGCAAAATAGTGACTAAAACAGGGCTTACACAACAAATTCCCATAGTGAGTATGACCTGAATTTCTCATCAACTGCTAGTTGGGAATCAATATGTGGTATCATGTAGGGATGCTATGTGCTTGGATTAGGTATATTTTTCATGACTATACTATGGCATGAGAATAAGGCGACATAAAAAATTTAGTGCAATGATGATTTGAATTGATGAGTTAGAGCGCTCCACTTGATTTGGCATGAGCATAAAGCATGAGAAATCATTAAAATGTTGGGAGTATAATGCCTCTTAGGTGATGGAGGGGTGGGGGGGGGGGGGGGGGCGCGGTTTCCTGTTATACATGAGGCTTGTACATGTGATGAGTATATGGGAGTGGTGGTGTCATGGGGATAGGTTTAAAACGAAGGGAGGGAAAGGAAATGTATTATGAATAGGATGTAAATGATATGTGAAAAGTGGATAGAATGTAGATGTATGAATAATGTATAAAGGGAAATAGGGAAATAGGGTAGGAAATAAGGAAACACGGGGTAGATAGGAATAGAGAATAAGAATTTAATACACATTTAATGACCAGACCTCATGACCATCAGAACTTTAGATTGACACAACTTCATTTCGGATGGTTTTGATCGATGAACAACTGAGACATAACCCCTTTTGACTTAACTATATAAACATGTGTGACCTCATGAATCTCACCGACTTGAAAATCTTTTGTGATTTGGATGAACTCTCTATAGAATAAATTCAAGGATGTCAGACAATGATCTAGAGATTATGACAACAACAGTAGCCATAGGCTCAACTGCTTCAAATATTGAAAGTCAATGGAAAAGGAATATACATTTGACCTAAAACACCTAAGACCCTAACATTGGCTCCAATTGGGATGGCAACCTGCAAGCGAGGTGCCAAGAATAGAAACCGCAGACTAGTAGCCTATTAAGACCATTAGGCAATGGAGTCAAACATAAAACGACTATAACTCGACTGACAAACTGATTACAAAGATAAAAACTTTAAAATAAATCAGAAATTTGACAACACATCACCAAAGTCTGAGGGCATTCTCCTTGGGCTTCAAACATTGATGATTGATGTCCACATCTGTTGAAAACTAAAATCTGAAACTGAAATAAAAGCACACCCAACGCATTGCTTCCTACTCTTAACTTGCTGAAGTTTTATACACTAGGTGATCTCTTCTCCCCAATGCAGCTAGTCAAGCAAATGGATACTTGACTGAGTTCTTCTCATACTTCTCATGAGTTGGCATAAGAAAAAAGAGAGTGGAAAATCAAAATTCCACCGATTGTTTATTTGATGATCAACAAAAAGAAGGAAGTAATCTTTCAAAAATTCAGGATTATCCAACAATGTGTTCATCATTTTTTCCATATACATTAGAGTCAAATTCTACACATGTGAAATTTCCAATACAACTTCCACATTATTTAAAATTGGAGTTTCGAAAAACAACCCTTCACATAATTAAGTGAGAATATCATTTTTATTTTTAAGAAGAGAAATAAATCTTTTCTTATTATCTTCTTGTAACCGTGACTCTGTGATGCAACTGTCATTAATTGGATCACTACTATGATGAATAATACCTTCATCTTCTTGAGAATTTAATACCATAATCCGATTTTCAAATTTTTTTCCAAACTCATTCTCATAATTGTCACGTGTAAGCATTGGCTCTTCATTATAAATAAATTGATTATTTTATTCTTCCTGTTCTTCTGAAATGACTAATGGCTGTTGGAATTTATCATCAAACTTAGGAGAAAAAACATTATTTCATTTTAAGCTTGCTGAGGAACTAGTGTTTGCTGAGAATAAACTTGAATATCTTGATCAGTATCCTCTAACCTTTCTTCTTGATAATAGAAAGGTTTCTCATTTAGGGCCTCTATAATTTCATAGTCCATGAATTGATCATCTTCATAACAACTCTCCAAATATTTAATGAAACTCAAAAAATGTTCACAGCAGTTTTGAATCAACAATAAATATGGATATGATTCTTTAAAATTTTCAAAGAATACTACATGAAAATATTTTAAACAATATAAACTAGTAGTTGGCAAATTTTCATACCATAGCCTTGCTTTTCCTTCCAGAGTGGGCATGAACATCTTCATGTGATAATCATCAAGAAATTGAACCCTCAGCTTGCATACATGCATGTGAAGTTTAACTAGATGCAAAGCAACATCATCTCCATCTTCATCTTTGAATCTTGGCAAATAAGTTTTCCAATCTACACAAGGCACGCAGTTTGGAAAGCCTGGAATATGAGCATGATTCATAGGTGCATACCTCACAGGTGAATTCATCTTGAAACTACTGAAACTATTGACCTTTGAATATTGGAGTCATCAAGTGAATGGTCTAACCTTTTTGTGTCTAATTGTTGTCCACCATCAACAACCAGATTTGAAATTTGGATGACCTTGCTCGGAGAAAATGAAACTGTTCGCTCCCCAGAAACAATGCCACTATGTTAGCACTCCATGATTTCCTTTTAGGCTAAAGGAAAAAGACCACAGAGGTAATCACAAACCTCTTTGGGTTGAGAGATTGGTTTTCTCCAATCGGAGGGGGCTCCCTTAACTTATGAAACTAAAGGTTTCGACTATATGGCATACAGAGACCAGATATGAAAGGGAATTTGAAAAGTTTGGTTGAAGTACAAATAATAGAAAGAGTGTAAACATGTGATCAATTAACCTTTTATTCACTTTACTTATGTAAGTAAACATTGACATCCTCCACGACGGCTTGAGAAGAATTACTTTCGACAACAGTAATAGGCTGTAGTATAAAGGATAAAAACAGAAGAAACAAATCCTTCCTATGCATATAACAATGATGTTAATACATAAGAAGGAAACTAGACAGAAGAAATAATATTCAAGAGTATAGAACATACCATTTGAAACTGAAATATGAAAATAGTTGTCTAGAGTAGCTTAACTGAATTCCAAATCAACCGAGATCATTATACTCATAAAACAAGAAGAGACAATAGAATAACTGAGAAATAGACAAACATAACTCCAAATATCATACCATAAGAATCCTTACAAACAATAATCAATAAATCTCAAGTCATAAGCATTCTATCCATGAATTGATGACAATTACTCACATATATTCTGAAAATGGATGCAAACAATGCTTAACCATCAACAACCCTTTCATATGTATTTCTGAGTTTAAATAGACATAGAAAAAACATAACAAGAGTCTAAATTTGTTGCACCATTGATCCAAAGAGTAGATCGATCCAAAAAATAAAAAGAGGAAAATTGTTGTTTTTTAAAGTCCTTTTCCTAAAAGAAAAGAAAAAATTAGAAAAGTCTCTTTGAATTTAAAACTAAACTTTTTTTTAAAAGAAAAAAATACTATCTTCGAAGATGGTCACCATGAAGTGAAAACAACAAAAAACATAAAAGCTGACTGCTGACTGTGCAAAGGTTGCGTAGCAGCTGCGCAACAACTAGGATGTCACTTTTCGCTTCCAAAGTTGGCACGTGGATGACAACTAAAGGTTTGAGCTAGCTGCCATACCTGTTCCATGTCAACCCCTTCAAACCTTGAAAAGTGGCTTTCTCCCAATATGCATGCAAGTATTTAGGTAGGGCCTGCGCAACAGCTGCTCAACGCCTACGTAGTGTATTTTTCAAAACTTCCTCTTGACAACCCTCCAATCTTAACAAAACATGACCATGCTACTAAATTCTGCTCCAAACATCAAATTCATATTATTTCCTTGAACAAAACAACAACTGCAACTTCGAATTCAAAACAAAATTTGAAACTTGAAGTAAGGCTTGATTACCTCCTCTTCCTTTTGCTAGAAGTCTTTTGTTGGAGGCTGGTGTCTTTAAAGCTTGAGGCATGGGATAATTTTTCTCAGTGGGTAATGGAAGGGTAGGTTTCTTTTCAGGTGAAGCCTTCGATTTTAGCCTTGACACTTTTCCCAAAAATTGCAGAATGTTGTCAGTAAAAACTGCGAAAATGGGCCACCAATTGACGCGTGTAACTCCCAAACTATAACACCTATGTAAAATCTTAGAATTTTTTTTGTATATGCACTTGTTTTGAATAAAAACCTCTCTTAGTTTCTTTAAATCCTTCCCCATCTCCTCAGAAAATGCTCTGCAAATCCATGACTAAAAACAGGGGAATACACAGTGCGAAAAACATGCCTTAAATATTCATTCCAAACTCCTGAAATGTTACACATGTTTATAAAATGGAAGAGGTTATTTTTCTTGGACCCGTGATTATAAAACACTCTTTTAGTTTCTCTAAATTCAACTCCATTTGGTTGGAAACCATTTTGAAAAATGGTGACTAAAACAAGGCTTGTGCAACAGATTCCCATAGTGAGTATGACCTCAATTTCTAATCAACTTCCAGCTAGGAATTGATTGGTGGTATCCTGTAGGGATGCTATATGATCAGATTAGGTATATTTTTCATGACTGTATAGTGGCATGAGAGTAGGCGGCATAAAAATTTGAATTACCCCTTGTCTTTTGTCTTGTAGTGCAATGATGATTTGAACTGACGAGTTAGAGCACTCCACTTGATTTGGCATGAGCATAAAGAATGGGAAATCATTAAAATGTTGGGAGTATAATGTCTCTTAGGTAATGAGGGGGGGGGGGGGGGGGGGTTGCATGTTATACATGAGGGTTGTACATGTGATGATTATAGGGGAGTGGTAGTGGTTTCATGGGGATAGGTTTAGAATGAAGGGAGGGAAAGGAAATGTAATGTGAATAAGATGTAAATGATATGTAAAAAGTGGATAGGATGTAGATGATATTTGAAGGTATGTATAAAGGGAAATAGGTAGGAAATAAGGAAACATGGGGTAGATAAGAATAGGGGATAAGAATTTAAAACAAATCTAATGACCAGACCTCATGACCATCATAACTTTAGACTGACACAACTTCATTTCAGATGGTTCTGATCGATGAACAATTGACACATAACCCCTTTTGACTTAAATGTATAAACATGTGTGACCTCATGAATCCCACTGACTTGACACTCTTTTCTGCTTTGGATGAAATCTATATGGAATAAATTCAAGGATGTGAGAGAGTGATCTAGAGACTATGACAACAATAGTAGTCATAGGCTCAACTGCTTCAAAAACTAAAAATCAACAGACAAGGAAAATACATTTGACGTAAAAAACCTAAGACCCTAAGACCCAACACCTTTTACAACATAACTTTTGTTGTCTCCAAGTTCTACCTTTTGAGATAGTCTCCTTTCCATTACACATTTAAGGTTGTCACAGTCTCTTGTCATGTGTCTTGAAGCACCATTATCTACTAGCCACAAATCATTGCTATCTATAATAGAACCTACAAGAACATAAAAATAGAAGAAGTATTTGTTACTTGGATCTTCATTCTTAGGTTTCTTTTGAAGTTCATCAATGTAGCATGTTGCTTTCCATTTCTCTTTCTATCATTTGATCATGCTAGACAATCATGTCTACAGTGACCAAATTTGTGACAATGATAGCATTAAACTTTCAACATATCTCTCTTTCTTTGAGGATCATATCTTCTTTCTTTAGGTCTTATTCTTTCATTTATTCTTTGGAAACCAAACTTCTTTCTTCCCCCAAAATTCTTGAAATGTGCTGCATATGATTAAGATTCACCTTCTTCATATCTTTGAATCTTTCCTTTTGATATGGGGCTACATTCTTATTGAGTACATATAGTCCATAGTTCTTCAAACTTTGGAGTTTCCATTTTTCCACATATACTAGAAGCGATTGAGTCCCATGAGTCAGGTAAATCAATAAGTGTTATAGCCACAAGTTCCCTTTCATAGACGATTTCATCAATTGCTTGAAGTTGGTCTCTTAATTGAGAAATCCTCATAAATATGAGACTATAGTATCATTCCTTGTAGTTCTAACATCATGAAGCTCATTCTTCAAACTCATTGCTTGACCAATGTTGTTGATAATGTATAATTCAACTAGGGAATCATACATATGCTTTAAAGATTCAAGATTTGTGACATAAGGAATCAAGTGATATTTGATAGAGTCCACAATGATGCTTCTAACTATGATGTCATCCTTCTCATATTTTATTTTTCCTTCATTATTTGAGGGTTCAATGACCTTTCCCTTTACAATATCCAAGAGATTATTCTCCAAGGCCTGAAATTTGTAACTCCCAATTTATTCTTATACTTCATAGATGTGCCCATATTCATAGATAAACAATTAAATTGCAGATGTAGGTTTTCTACAATGCTCTTCCCTTTACAGAATCTCTTCAAGAGTGATCTCAATGTCTTATCATTCACAAAATCTCTGATACCATGTTGATTTTTCAAGTGCAATAGATATAAGCACTAAATTTTAAAATATTGATAATTACTTCTAATGGTTCAGATCTTCTTTTAATGATTACAATTTATCATTAAGAAATTACACTTCAAAATTGAACCATAAATGCACAAGGACAAAAGAGATCACAATGCATAAATAGAACACAATTTACCTTTGAAAAACCCACTCGGGGGTAAAACCAACAAATTTTTCCTTAGAGAAATTATTCGTTTGAACAAGAGATACACCTAATATTTCTAGTCAACTATGATGTCAAACTGACCAACAATGCTATGGTAAAACCTAGCCAAAAAACCCTCTTTTCAAGTCAATCTTCTACCCTTCAACTTTGACCCTCTCTAATCTACTTAGGCCGAATTTTGTCCTCCTAGAATATGCCCAATAAATTGGCCTTACTTCCTAGAATGTTCTGCCTAGGATTTGGGCCCTATTGCCTAGAAACTGCTACCCAGAAGTTCGACCTGCTACCTAGAAAATCACACCTATGAAATAGAGAGAGAGAAATATTCTTGAGATGAATTCTTCCTTCTTGTCCTTCTTCATCGTTCTTTTTCTTCACTTGGATGCCTAGAATATGTCTTCTTATGTGAGAGATTGAATGATTCCTTATGGAGGAGGTCGAATGCTCTATATATAGTGTTTTCCTTGTTTGAATGGGTGTGTCTATTCACTAGGACTGACTTGACTTGAGGGAGGGTTGACTTGACATGTTTGGAGCCAAAAATTCAAAATGAAAATTTCTAAATTTTCACTTTTGATACTGACATGAGGGACATGTATTATAATAATTATTTCAAGGGCTAAACATTGAAAATTACATGAAAAACATGCCTTACAAATATATTATATATTTCAAGGGATAAAATATAAATTATGAAGATCGACCATAGCTACAAAATTCAACAACAACCTCCTTTTACATCTCATAAATGAACAATCCTTGGATGATTCAAATGACAAGACATACTTGGTATATATAAGAGTCTAAAGGGTCAAAATATAATTAGGGCCTACATAACAATAATAATGTAAGTGAACAACAATAACAATAGTGGGATTATATGGGTCACAAAAATAACAATATAGGGGTTGCACTAGTATTATAGGGACATAACAGGACAATCTGAAGTAAATGGTCCTAAATTCTTTCTTGGTTTCACTAAAGAAGGAAATTTTAATTCTCTCCCAGAATACAATAGAGTATCATGTAGTCATGGAGCACTACAAGGAAAATACCTTCTATTGAAGGTTTTTGCGGAAGCCCTTATAAAAATAGACCAAAAATTCGTTTGTAGCAGAGGTGGGCGAGCATATGTTTTAGAGGATGTTTTTTGGACAGCGCACACTAGTGTTTTGCTATCAATAAAAGCACTAGTGCTACATATAACATGGTGCACCATGGAAAATTTATTTTTATATAAAAAATAATGTGTGCTAAATAACACCATGCACCGATGCTTGAATAATTGATGGCACGAGTGCCCTTCATGTAGTAAAATGTCTCGATGCATACCACTAAGTAGCACTGCTATAGTTTTTAAATTTCAAAAAAATGAGGTGTTATTTTCCAACGATGCACCGATGCAGTAAAGGTATTATGACGCCCCAGGGCATCTATGAAAGAGCACCATTAGGTGATTTTTAATTTTTAAAAATAGAGTGGTGCTATATTCAGATAAAGCATGAGTGCAATACCTATATTAGAACACCCCAGGGTGTTCTAAGAAAAGAACCATGAAATATTTTTTAGTTTTGAAAAAATGCAGTGCTCTTGGATCTATTCTGCACCAGTGTGGTTAGCGTAACGCACTAGAGGAGGGTTAAATAAATAAAAAAACCCCAGACATAAATTTCATTTTTACCATCTAAAGTGTTGGAGAGATCTGAAGCACTGGTGCCACTCTTAGCCCATGAAAGCACCCTGAAGTCGGTGCTTCTCTTGCTCACGATCATTCCATAATGTGCTCAGTGCTAACTTTTAAATTTTTTTAAACCGTGCTAAAATTTATTTTTCTCTATTGTGTGTCGCATTGCCTCCCCGACAACCAAATGTATAGGTAATGTCTATGTTTCTCTCTAGTTTAATTTTTTAGCGAATTATAATTACAAATTATGTTAAATTTTCCATTGTTTTTGAAAAGAAATTTCTTTCCCTATGTAGTGCGTTCGATATATTCGCCTCGCATCGATAGCAGTGCACCCTGTAAATTTACAGGGTTCACCACATTTTAGTGTGTGAACATAACACATAACAATTGTTATAGTACATTTCATAAACATATCGACAATACGATAAATTGTACATTGGTTGCGCTACTCTCGGTGTGTTTGTATTTACCAAACACACCGCAAAAACAATATTTAAAAACATAGTTATAGCTTGGTGAGTTCACTAACCTGAATATTTTGTGTTGGTGTGGAAAGGTTATACATGCACACTGGTGCACAAGTGTGATGCACCGCTATGAAAAATTAAATTTGTGGCTCAACAACAATACGTCATACTTATGTGTGCACCAATGTTGGTGTGGTAATGTTTGGCAGCGCACTAGAGACGGTGCATAACTGTGTTTTAAGCGCACCGATGATTTTTATTTTTATTTTTTAATTGAAGTTTATTTTTCCATATTTATAAATACATGTTTCATTTAATAAAAAAAAATGTACTTTATGTATGAGGCTGATGTATTTTATATGTCAATCATGTAGCAGAGACATCAATAGAGGGAGCAATAGCAGGAGCAAGACCAACATGCAAACCCATACAATATGGTCCAAACATGGGAGACCAGAGAGAGGGAGAGGGATTTATACCCTCACCCTATTACTGCACCAACCCCAGCGCTCTTAAGGAATGTAGGCCTCCTCAAGTACTATGAGGAGGCTACATCCCTGAAGGCACACTTTATCTTATTAGTGCATCTGATCCATCGATGGAGTGCCTAAGAGCAGGCTTTCCATGTCTGTCCTAGGGCATGGTAAGGGCCCACTGGGGAGGAAATATACTATCACTAGCCTATCCAGGAGAGGGGAGGATTTTACCTAGTTCCTTGATATCACCCATCGGGTTGCAGTTGAGAGTCAACTTTCCTACACTCAGAGATATGCTGGGCCTCATGCAGTCCATCCAACTGTTTTTTAGGTCCGTGGTGGAAAACTACGAATTTCTTATTTTGACGCATAGGAGGTTAGGTGCCTCTCTTTATTAGTCACCAACATTGCACACTTTAGTAGTGATTGGAAAAACATTAGTTTCCATCTTTTGTATTATGTTGATTCTTTGATTCGGTAGCCACGTTGTATCATATGGTATGCCATTTTTTTGAAGCAATTTTGCATGGCTTTAGATAGATGTCGTGCATTGAGATAGGCGAGGGTGACCTATCTTTTCACTTTAGAGCTATTTTGTGATCACTGAGGTCCTAGGCCAATCACCGAGGTCCAAATGCGCATGTGGGGGCAAATGAAGCCCAAGAGGGGTCTGCAAGAGTATTTGACCAGGATTTCTATTGAGGCACTAGCACTACTGGCTAGTGAGGATGACCTTGCATTTTTCACATTGGCATTTCCGTATGTAGGGATTGATTGGAGACAATGTCCCAACATCCTCTTCATAGCAACTGATAGTATTGTTTTCTTTAAATTAATCTAGTTTCATTTTATTGTTTTAATTAATAAGAATAAAAATTATTCTAGCACGTTCTTTAACTTATTTTATTAAATTTGTTGGGTGTGTGTTATATTCTTTCCACGAAACTATCTTAGGTGGGTGGACCTACATATGGTTTTGTGCATGGGTTTTACACATGGTTTTGGGCACGATGGTTTTCTTTCCATGGTATATTGTAGATTTGTTCAAGGAAACTACAATTATGTTCTAATCTAGGATTAATGGATTGGGGTTTATGAATGCTTTGACATGTATATATATGTATTGTAACATTGAAAGGAATATAATGAAAAATCAATAGGGTAGTCCTGGTTTTGGGATCCAAGGAAAATCTCTGTGTATTTGTTTTATATTCTCATCATTGTTTATTTTATGTTTTTAGAATTCGTCTGAAGGTAATTTCTGTACAGGTTTAAAACCTACAAAATTGTTTACTGAAATTGTCTAATTATTGTTGTGTACTATATCTTTTGTATACGTTGACACATTTGATGGCTACATGCCTCCTCTCCCACTGGATGGAGGAGATGAGGAGATGGGAAAGGGCACCTAATAGGGTGAGGTGCATCCTCAGGGGGCGTGGGCATCTGGGGCCGTAGGGCTGGCCTGTGATTTCAGATGGACTACTATGACAAATTGGAATTTTTTTGATTAACATGGGAGTCTACCCTATGAGGGCTTGAGCTATTAATGCATATCCTAGGTTCATGGATCTATACAGGGATTGTTCTCATGAGATGCTGTCTCTTATGCATCATATCATTGGAGGTGGTAGGGTATTAGCATCGATTAGGAATCATGCATTGAAAAATACATCAGATGAGGGTGGTGATGATGATGATGAGGGTGATGATCATGATCACGATGATGATGGTGGTGATCATAATTTTTTTGGAGTACGACCCCATTGGATCATGGTTGTTAGGGTGGTAGTGATCCTTTTGGTAGTACACCTCCTCATTAGTAGCCCAATGTTGAGATGTCAAAGCTAGAGGATGTGGCTTATGTTTCCCCTGACAGAGTAGAGCAACCACCTCCTCCTCCAACTTAGTGTCCGACAGACTGCGTTGAGACAATAGTTAACCATCCATCATCTTCAACTATAGACCAGGCTGACACTGCTATATTTGTTGTATCTACATATATTTGATTGCACTTATTTGACTCACATATAT
>APFE031425603.1:334171-369200 GCA_000404065.3 Pinus taeda
TTTTTTTTTAGTAATAAAGATATAACATTTTGGTGTTATTTTGGTTCTTTATTTGCTATTGTACTTGTTTAAATATAACTCTTTTTAATAATAAATGTGAGTTAAGTAATACAAAAATGATACTATAGTAGATTTAAACTTTTGACAAATAATATACTTTATTATTTTTTAATAAACAACCCAAAAGTTATTATTTTTTCCACATACTTATCACGAGATAGTCACTAAAATTTATGTTTTCACATTTCTTCTAGCTAATATTACATCATGTTCACAATGATAAAGATATGTCTACATTAAATAATTTAGTTATAAATACATAAAAAAAGATATTTATTTTACATAATCTAAATAGGAAACAAAAATGCATCACCAAGTCTATTTGAAAGTCAAACAAATACCTCTTAATCACCAACACAAATGTGGTATGCTTTATATGTTTTGCACGCGATAGAACGATTAGATTTACAAAATGCAGTGCAAAAATAGTATGTAAAATTATAGCTATATCTTGGTGCGTTCGATAACGTGAATGCTCCGTACTAGTACGCTAAGGTTATATGTGCGCATCAGTGCGTAAGTGTGACACTTCTCTATGAACATTTAAATTTGTGAACTAACAATGATGCATCATACGTGTGTGCACACCAATCCCGACATAGTTATGTTTGATAGTGCACCGGAGACTGTGTATGACTGTGCTTTTGGCGCATCGATGATTTTTTTTGTTTCTTTTGAATTGAAAGTTATGTCTCCATATTAATAAATACATTTTTCATTTAATCATTTTTTTTATATGTTATGTATGAGGCTGATGTATTTTATGTGTCAATCATGTAACATAAACATCAATAGAGGGAGTAGCAGTAGGAGTAGGAGCAAATGGCAGACCCATACCATATGGTCCAACTAGAGGAGGCCCGAGAGAGGGAGAACACCTAATTGTTGTCCTGTAATACACACTCAAGGTGTCTTACCTAGATTTCAGAGGTCCATGCTACAAACCGCCATGGTGCAATGTATTTAAAAAATGGAACTGTGAAAAATTTATAATTTCTTAAAAGTTGCCAGTTCAAATGGTAAAATAAGAGTGAAATTAGAAGGCAGTGGCATGGAGAAAAAATATCATATTAGGGTTTCATGGGTCTTATCAGTCACACATCAAACACCGAAAACTTGCAAGCATGCCTTTCATGCCATTGTCGTATTGTACAATTGATGTCCTACAAACCGACAATGTGATGTATATGACTTAGGCTAGCAACCTTCAATGACATGATGCATATGGCTTGGGCTCGTGACCTTCAATGATCATTCTAGGCATGATAGATTTTAATAATATATCACATGCAACACCTTATTATGTAGCCTTATCACTTATTATTTTCGAACTTATAAAGACATGTCTACTTTAAATAATTTACCTATAAATACATAAAAATAGATATTTATTTTACATAATCTAATTAGGAAAGAAAAATTCATCACCAAGTCTATTTGAAAGTCAAACAAATGCTTCTTATTGATTTTGAACTAAACAAGAAGAAAAAATATGTGAATTGATTAAGAGACCAATAAGTATCTAAATCGAGCCTAAATATTCAATGTCATTTCAAATTCACTATTTTGTTCTCATTTTCCTATTTGATAAGGGTTGTGACCTTGAATCGTTATTCTCATAGATATTGTACACAATTGGAAATACTTAGTTTTAAGCATAAAAATGTTTCCACTGCAAAAAAACATGCAAAAATATTTATGAACCTTACCAATTATATTATTAAATACCACCAAGATGAATAAAAAACAATATAATTAGCGAAATAAAGAAATAAAACAAGGTGACATATCACTCTCCATTGTCATCACCGTGATTATCTTTCTTGCTTGGTAACATTGTTGTTCTCAAAAATATGTTTTGATATAGGGTCATGTCTTAATACGAACCACCAATCCATGTCCAGCACATCTGGGTAAAAAAACACCTAATTGCAGTGTATTGGGAAAACATAATGCTCCCTAGCTTCATGCCACATCTTTCTAGAGTTGATAGATACCAGCCCACTTTCACGATCTTCCTTTACATTATTCTAATCAAAGGTGTCCCACCACTTGCACCTAAAAATAACACATTGGAATGAAGAGAAGTCCACTTGAATGATCTCTTGTATCTTTCTAAAATAACGTAACGTCCCCTTCATTAGGTTTTGATCATGGTGGATAGCACAACTAGATTTGTTGAACTCGACTTCCACTCCATAGTTTTGAGTCATGCATCCATCATCAACATCCTCTGTTCGAAAACAATGCTCATATGCCCACATATATGGGAACAAATGCACCTAACAATCACAATGTCATGTGTCTAATAACCTGAACATAATTAAAAATATAAAATATGTATAGATGTTACAATTCGAAGGTGCAGTATGAAGTTAAAACTGTACAGAAAGCGATTATAATTACTGAGTTGCTGCACACAATCCCTATGTTTAGCTCATCCTCTTCAACATGCGGACAACGACCAAATGTACCATATTTCCGTCTGACTTGATCAACAACCCAACTATTAGGGCATGTCATTGGCATATTTTCCTTTAAATGATTAGGATAATGCACACTTTGTCCATTCATCCGTTTGAATTCTTTACTGCCACTGTCCCGTTTCCTTCTATTTTGTTCATACAATGCGACTCACGGTTGTGTCACTTTCATATTGTAAAGAATGAATTTGTTGATGGCTTCAATTTCAAAATTCGTTGATGAAATCAAACCAACACACACACACACAGACATAGACACACACACACACACATAGTACGTATGAGATCAAAATATGCATTAATATGAAGTTCAATGTGAATAGTTACTGTTTAGTAATTTAACAAATGGTAAGTCTACGCTTACTCTTTATCATGCACCTCTTTCCATTCATTTTGAGAAGCTCCCCTTCTCTTTTGTCTTCATCCCTTTCATCATCCTAAATCGCCACACCCAGTGTGTTGTCAATCTGCTTAATGTACTCATTGGAATAATAGAAAGACTCATACGATATATACCCCTCAAGTTTTTCCCTTTGTCGAACAAAAACTTTCAATTTCTTCATGTACCTCTCTAATAAGAACATTCAATGACAAGAAACCACCCCATCTTATTCAACCTCATCTACTAGGTGAATTAGAAGATGAACCTGCAAGTCCATGAAACTCGTCGACAATTCCTTCTCAAACATACAAACAATCTCAGCTATCTCTTGACGCCGCCATGGAATGCTAGACATATGAATCTCCTATGATGTGATCCAATGTACAAATGCAAATAATTTAGATATGGCACATCGTAGGTCTTAGGGGAAGTTACGATTCACACACCCATACACAAGTAGAGGATAATGACACTGCACAGTAAATAGTACATTATACAAAAATTAATTATAAAATACCCCATTACATAAAAATAAAAAAAAATAAAAAAATCATGTATCTGACATACGTACTCTTAGAAGGTTGAAATGGTCGTGCAATTTCAACCTCAAAAAATGGTGTTCCATAGTGAAGCAACTCCATAATGAAGACCCATATAAACAAGGCACCCTAACACTCATTATAACTTCCTTCTCCAAAGAAAGATCATCTCTCTTTAAAATCCATGGGACATCACCTTCTTTAAAAGACCAAGAGGGACCAACCTCTCCTCTAGTTTCTTGGCTTTGCCAATGTTTCTTTTTAGTCTTTGAAGAAACAAGATCTCTCTTAACAACCATTGTGTCACTTTATTTAGATGATATGTGTCTCCATAAAGAAGAGGAAACATTTTTAAATATATGCATGGATCTAGTAAGTGGGCAATCTTAAGATGCTCCCAATATGGGAGCTCATAAAAGAGAGATTTTCCTTTCATCCCAATGGGAAATTTATCAACATAGGTATCGAATAATTTTGGATCATCAAACATAGGCTCCCCATTTGAATTGAACATTTTTACAAACACCTTCTCCCTCTCTCTCTCATGTGCTCTAAGCCATTCTGTTGGTAATATTATTGTAGGCATTTCGATTCTCTCTAGTTTACCATTAAAGAGGATGTTTCTCTTTTGTAAGGGTGATCTTCTGGGAGGAATACCCCAGAGGAGTTGTACACTAGCTTTCGTAGGTAGTTGGACCACCTAGCCTTTAGAGAAGGTCCACAAAATTTACATCCATGATACCCTTTTGTTACAAGACCTATGAAATTATTGTATACATGTCAACACATTAGCGACCATAAATATCAAAAAATTTGCAGTGAATTAAATTAATATGTTAAACAATATTGTTACGTATATAAACAAATCAATAAAAATGTAATTTACCAAAGTAAACTCCTAAGCCTGGATAATCATGAATGGTGTAAGCACATATGCCACACAATGTAAAACTCCTCTCTGTTGTGATGGGTCTTGATACATCGTACACATGTATCCCTTCCCATAATTCCTTCAATTCATCTACCAATGGTTGTAAATATTATTCACTTGTCTTCTACGAGGGACTTAAGTGCCAATATAAGATGTTCATTCTTCACAGACAACCATGTAGGAATATTGTTATTGATCACTACTACATGCCAAATAAAATAGTTGGTGTTTTGGAGGGAATATGGGTTGACGTCGTACATGGCTATGTTGAGTCATATACATCAAACTTTATCCTTGATTTTTTCAGGCCATGTATCCTCTATATGCTTCATGGCTATTGAATCTGTTGGGATTCACGTAACTCCTAAATCACTTCTGCGTGAGGCATGCCATCCCTGTGACATAGCTAATTATTTGCAATGAAAGAGTCTTTGAATCCTTGGGATTATAGGCTTGTGCCTCAATATCTTATGCGGAGGACCATGTGTTTTACCCGCTTTTTTGAATTACGATAACTTGTCATGTCCACATTTTGGACATATCTCTTTGTCTACATATTCTCCTCTATATAGAATACACTCATTCCAACATGCATGATATGATATGTACTCAACATCCAACATTTTCAACAATTTCTTTGCCTCTTTGCAACTACCTAACAAGACATTATCACTCGGAAGAAACTTATCTTTGAATATCTTGCAGTTGGTGGGGAATATAATTGTACAACGTCAATATTTAACATTCATAAAATTGACCATTTTAATTTTGATCGTGTGACAAAATATACAGATCTTGATCGATCATGCAAGTCAATTATCTCAATATTGCCGAGAAACATGCATTCAACATGCCAAACTTTTCTTTCACATTGTATAATAATAGTGTTGTCCCCAACTGAGTAGACTTTGACTTGCCGCTAGGTCCAAAGAGAGGGGTGGTGGAAGTAGATTTTAGGCTTTCAAATAAGGTATCAGTGATATGAGCATCATCCCCTAGATCATTGTTTTGGAATGTGTCTAAAAAAATTTCTCCCATGGCAATCATATCCCATAAGTAATCATCCATACAAACCTCTATTTGATTGCCTCCATCGCCAACTTATGATGAAGAACTACTATTGCTGTAGTCATTCCTAATTGGTGAATCTGGATGTAGTGGGAATTGAACAAGTGGTTGATTCAACCATTCTTTGTATGCTTCCTCTCTGATTCTTTCTCTTAATGCAACCTTCTCTTGAGTTGACATTGTAGTGGGGTGCTATGGAAGATTGTAGGTGGGTCTCTCATCATCACTAGAATCCTAATTTCAAAAATATTGATCGTCATTAGTATAATATATCAATGATATTAGTAAGCACATCAATGCAATTGGTTTGTTGAAATTACATTATACCAAAAAATTATTACCATCGTTGATCCAAGATTGTGGCTGGAATATGCCATGTTCCAATTGATAGGGTGAAGAGGCTGTCCATTTTCATCTATCAACTGCTTGCGAGATGTTGCTCCTAATAAGAGCTTCAAACATTTTTGAAATGGAGGAATATTTATGCACGTGAAATCGATTCTGAATCATGATCCTACAAATTTGGATACATTTTTATTCAAATTAACATGGATTAAAAAAAATTAACTAGATAATCGAAATATAAATAGAATATAAACTTACTGGATATGGAAAGGGAGAACTTTGTGAAGGAATTTGATTAGGAATATGGAACGAGCTGGAATTTGAAGAATTGACCATTTGATATTATTGAGATTTCGTCCCTACATTTGAGAAAAATCAGAAATAAAATTTTGTGTGCATATCTCAAATTAATCTCAAGAACCATATAACCACAATCTGAATTTCAATATATTTTTCAAACCATTTTTTAAGAATAAGGCGACTTTAAGTGGAAAATGTATACTATGAACTATTGTAATTCATGTGGATGCATCCTAAAGGATAATTTAAGGTTAATATTATATTTTATGTGAAAATAAAATTTTAGATAGTTTTTAAACTAGACTGATGCACTTATTAGAACAAAGTGCACCAATGTGTTTAAATAATACCAGCATCGGGGCATTTAAATAATACCTGCACCGGTTTCCAACATTCCGAAAAAATGTGTTATCATATCAATGCTATTGTACAAAAACCATCAATGTGTTTAAAAAAAAAATATCAATATGCGTCTGTTTTCAGATTAAAAAAAATAAAAATGAATTCAACTAACTCAGTGCTCTTATAATGTATATTACGAACTACTATAATACATAGCTTTTAAACCTTACCTGTGCACTTATAAGAACAAAGTGCACTGATGCGTTTAAAACATACCAGCACCGGGGCGTTCAAATAATATCCACATCGGTTTCTGACAAAAAAAAAAATTGGCTATCATATCACTACTCTTGTAAAAGAACGCACCAATGCATTTAAAAAAAACAACACCACTATGCACTTGTTTTCGTATTTTAGAAAATAAAAATGAATTCAACCAACTCGGTGTTGTTACTACAATTAGAGAAATGGTGTTTTTGAATAGAAACCACACACTGTTGTGTTAAAAAAATTAATCACATTGTTTCAGGATTTCGAAAAAAAAATCGTATCATGTTGGTGCTTTGGAAAATTTTTGCGCCTCGATAACGTTGATGCGTTTTTCCTATAAATGCATTGGTGCACTTGACTATCGAATGCACCAATGTTCGGATAAATTGAAAAAAAAAACGCGATTTTGTTTTTGATTTTTCGAAATCTCATTTCATAAAGTCTTTTAAATAGTAAAAAGTTATTCATTATTTCATTATTTCATCCAAAATTTAAAGGGAGTGATTTGCGAGAGAGACATACTAGGAGAACTGTACGACAATAGAATTCTTTGGAGCAGTAGAACTATTCAAAAGATTAGTAGTTGATGGTATGTTGATTTACTCAAAACCATGCATAGTAAAAAAATTAAATTTTATTAATAATTTTTTTTACAATTTATGTTAGGGTTTTATTGAAAGAAAGATCATTTGTAAGAGAGACATACTAGGAGCACTGTGGAGCAGAAAAATATTTTGGAATCACATAAATATCAGAATATGAAAGGTATAGTGATTCACGCAAAACCCTGGATAACAAAAAATTTAAATTGTATTGTTAATTTTTTTACAATTTCTATTAGATTTATTCAAAATTTAGAAAAAATAAACTTAAAACCTTGTATAATAAAAAATTTACTATACATTTTCCTAGTAAATTTTTTTACAATCTTTGTTCTTATTTAAATTTAATTAAAATTAAGAAAAAAACAAAAAAAAAATATTTACCTTAAACTCTTGTTTCTTTCTGCAAAATTTTACCTTAGGGTTTAACTTTCTCTACCACTTCACAATTAGGGTTTATCATTTTATGCATTTTAGATTTAATGGGTTTGTGTACTTATTATATATAGGGTGTTTGACATGTAAAGTAGGGGAATCACTTATTGAATTAGACCTAAGCCTTGTCGACCCTCTCCATTTAAAAAGAAACAACTATATGTTCCGTAGTTCTCCCTCTGTAATATAATGTACTGGTGCACCTTGTGTAATACAACGCACCGTTATATTATAACACCGTCGATTTTTTCCAGACCGTTCATCGTTGCTCCTCGTGTAATATAACACATCAATGCACCTCTTCCAAATAGCACCGTTAAATAATTGCGGTGCGTTTAACCTTACAAATTGCACTGTTATAATTTAAAATTATTTTACAAGATTAATTTTCCATGATTGTGCTGAATAATTAAATGTTTGGTGCGTTTAATGGGATAAACGCACCGGTCTGTTTATTTAGATAAACACACCGGTTACTAAAGCTCTTTTTGGCTGAACATTATTTGATTTATTTGTAAAATATATTTAATGGCTTATGTATTAAATGGTATATATTGCATATTGATAAAAAATGTCTCAGAAGGTATCAAGTATAAAAAATACTGATCGACATAATGATAACACATAAAAAAAACACAGAAGGAAAGTCCTTTGAAAATTCTTTACAAAATTAATATGTTTGAACTATATGTAAGTTTAAATAATATGTATTGGTTGGTGTGTGTCACGCAGAGCCACAAAATGAAGAAGGTCGATAATATTATTTCTAATCTAAGCGCATAAGAGTGTAAAAACCTGATAGAAAAATTACAGAAGGATGAATCAAATGAATGAAAAAATACTATTCAATATGAGTTTTTTTTTTTAATAATATACTTAAGAATATTAGATAACATGTTTCAAACAATCTATTAATTTATATATGTTTAATATTCTACATGGGGCAACAACGAATGAACTGATCAATGTCGTTCTAAGAAAAGAAAAATTATAGAACATGTAAATGACGATGAATTGGTCCTTAGCTCATCTGGACTAGCGCTGGAGGTTAATGAAAGGGAGATTGTTTTTACAAAACAATGAGGGATCTAGTGAAACAAACATATAGACGTACTTTCCATTTACAATACACAAATCAATCCAATGATTCCACGAACCAAATTGTATTTAAACTACAAGAAGCATTTACAGAGCAATGGTCAATGAGACATGTCAGACTTGCAATAGCAAAAACATACAAGAAAAGAACATTCAAAAGTTAATATTCCTAATTAAAATGATTTTCTAGAATTATATGTATATATTACTACAAACTATTAATTTATTAATATTGATTTTGATTTAGTTTTTAATAAATCAATATAAAAATAGTTTACTAATTTTTTTAGGAAGATTACGAAAATCCCAAATGATCAACCAATTGATATGCAAAACATGCTAGTAAGAATGTCCAAAAAAGTGTACAAGGAGATGGTGAAAGAAATGGACATAATTGCATGAGAGGAGGAGCCACCTCAACAACAAGGTGCTTAAAATGTATGTAATCATGATTGACTTTGGACATATAAAAAAATAATTTAGCATTAAATATCATTTCTCAAGTATTTTTCTTGCAGAAAAGAAAACAAAATGGAACTCATTCAACACATAAAACAAGACGACAAGGAAGAAAAGTGTTGATCTCAAAGTTTGTGAGTAATTGTTAATATTTCATTATAACAATTCAAAGTTTCATTTTTGTATATTTTAAGTTGTTTAACAACAACCATCATTTAATGTCTTGAAATAAGGGCTAACATACAAAGAAGAGCCATCACAATAATTGATTGACATTGGGCTAAATAAGGGTTGTGAGTATATGTTGGCATATCAAAAATTAATTATGGAATTTGTAAGTATTTATGTTGTTTTACTTCTCTGAGTTTATAGTTAATAGAACACCAAAATCCTTTATATTAAATCTATGATTTATAATGAGCTTTAAAACATGTAGGAAACAAAGTGTGGAACTACACCAACAGAAGACTTGTTGCAACAAGGCACGAGACTTGGTTTTGAAGCCATGTGCATAGTTTATGAGTCACTTCTTTCTATGGTACATTTTTGTTCAATTTACATTGATGTATATTATTTTTTTGAATTTTCATTATTCTCACCAATGTAGATACACTCATTACACTTTATTTTTATGTTTACGGATGGAACTTGAAGAAGGCGAAAATAATTGATGCAATCAACAAAACATTCCTCCAAATAACCCAAGTCATGGAAGTAGCTCGAGCACTGATAACAGTTCCAGAAAAGAATGATGATATATTTGGACATCAATGCAACCTGTTGTATTTTTTGAAATAATTGTTTGTGAAAATCATATATTTTGTTTAATGTAATGGACATAATGTTCCAATTGAAATACAAGGGGGTACCAATAATAATCCCATTTTGTATGACAAAGAGCCTCTTATTGATATATAATAAAATACATTTTAATTTATTATATTGTGTCATCTAATGTCGCTGTGAAATGTTACACCATTGATTAAATATATGGATGATTAAATATTATAATGAAGAGATGTGAAATCTTATAATATAACAAATTAATCCAAACATCATATACAAATGCACTTATCAAATTTTAATTTATATGAATATTGTTATAAGATATATGTCAATTTTTCAATGAATAATAGATTTTAAAAATTACAATAATTGCATCATCACAGGTCGATGTTTAAAAAAAACAAAAGACATTCTCATACAAAAAATTGGTGTGTCCATGACATAAAAATGCACCAGTGCATTATGTTATATAAAAGCACTGTGACTACATCATTTTGCATGACTGGTGCCTTTTCGACAAATGATAGCACCAGGGCGTTTATCTTTTCAAGCACCGATATTGTTTGCAATTAATGCCATGATGCATTGTAATTATTAACACACCAATGGTTTCATAGAACTAACACCCCGATGCATTATTAATATTAACAACACCAATATTTTTAAATAACAAACACATCGGTGCGTTTATACAAATGGTACACATCGATGCTGCAAGTTTAAACAAAAGCACTGAGACTGCAATTATTTTTTTCATGCCCCGATGTTGTTCCTTACACGAACGCCCTGTGGATTTTATTTATTTATTATTATTATTTTTTTTTCTATTAGGAGCGGTGCATTATGAGACGTTATAAAATTGGTCCTTTTATAGCACTAACGTACCGAGGTGTTTATACATACTATATGCATCGACACTGCAAGTTTCAACAAAAGCACCGACATGACAATTACTTTTTGCATGCCCTAGCATCATTCCTTACACGAATGCCCCGATGCTTTTTTTTTTTTTTTTTTAAATCTAGTAGCACCAATGCGGTATATATTACAAACTGATGTACTTTGGAGTCAATGCCTCAGTGCTTTTAGTTATGTATGCAACCTGATGCGTTTACATATGTAGTGCACCAGTGCTACTTGTTCCATCAAGCACACTGAAAAAACCTCCGCTAAACCTTCGGCTGCCCAATTTTATTTTATTTTATTATTTTAATTAATTATATTATTATTATTTTATTTTTTTATTTATTTATTTTTTTATTTTATTTTATTTTTTATTTTTATATATATATATATTTATATTTTATTTATATTTTATTTTTATTTTTTTTTTTATTTTATTTATTTTATTTTATTTTTTTATTTTTATTTTTTATTTTTATTTTATTTTATTTTTATTTTATTTTTATTTTTTTTTTTCCAGTTGTGATGTAGTTTTGTTAAAATCTCCGCTATCGCAAACATATGTTTTAGCGGTTTTTTTTGACACTTTTTGCTAATTTTAGAACACCAAAAACCTCCATTATAACCTCCGCTAGAAGGTATTTTCCTTGTAGTGGAGAGTTTATTTCCCAACAAGATCAAGATAATTACATCACACTTTGAAGTTTGGGCGGACTATCTTCAAGATGTCATAAAAATGCCAGTTGAATTGTAACAATTGTCAGCCTCATTTTTGAGAGTTTGAAATATTTTCCCTTATTATATTTTGTAAATAATGAGAAGTTGAAGAGTTAGTAATTGACCCCAAGGAAGCTCAATAGTCACAAGGGGAAATTACTAACTTAGTGTATAATTATTGTAAAACTCTCATTAAGAAGGATTGTAAACTTTTGACTTTTTTGACTTTACTACAAACTAGAGCTGAGTATTATACTTTTATATTCAATGCTATAATACTAAGAAGCCTTAAAGGCCATTTTTTGAGCTATATTCTCATATGTATCGTGTGTTTGTTTCTAACTACTCTTGAATAAGTCCACCCATGTATGTATTTTGTGAGATTTTTTGCTGCTAGCTCATGTACTAATCTATGAAATAGATAGTTTCTCCTTGCATGCTTATTGTTTGAGTTTTGTAGCTTTGATTAACAAGCACTTATTATATTAAAAGAATAACTATTCTATATTTTCTCTAATAAGTTAAGCACTTGTTGTTTCCCAATAAATCAACCAATTGTTTCTTTGACTACGTAGTTGTGTGCTTATTAGCTCTTTGCTCGCTATTTCTTCTTCATCTCTCTTTCAGCTAGTTGGCCTAAATTAGTTGAGTTTTTCATTTAGATAGTTGTACTTTAGAATATGCATTTCCTTTTCTTCATTACAATCTCCATATCTCACACATTATTAAACCAAGAATGGTTGCCAGGCTAGAATATGAATGGGTCTCTTACCCCAAATGGTGTGAGGTCTAATTGAGACCTCATACTAGAGAGATCTCCTTAATAACTATTGCTGGGTCATTTATCCCATCAATAGTTAAATTGGCACTACAAGGAGGGATTGAAACTCTAAAGTGCATGGTGGGTATACTCCCTCATTTTCACCAAGTAAACATTTCTTGCAAATAAAACCCTACCCAATAATCCTACCCATCTTACTAACACTAAGTATACTGAGAGAGAAACCAACTACAAAGACGTTCTCTTTGATTTTTAATACACAAAAACATCAAAAGGAGCTCTATATTCTATATATCCTACCAAAGTAAATGCACTTTAGCATAATAACTGAGATTATGCTAAACAAATTGGAAGACTCCCTATATCCTTCAAAAGGCCAATCAACAAGGTAAGTTTCTTTGTTGACTCTATTGAAGATTTGATCAAACATGTTATTGAAGGTACCCGTGGTATATTTTATCAAATAAATCCTACCCCTTCTAGTTCTCCTTCAACTCACATGTTTTCTGATACTGATGGTGAGATCGATCATGTTCATCACCCCTGTTCCTCTTTAGAGTCAAAAGATGAATCAAATCATGAAGGCATACCATTTATAATGGCGCACCTTCCTCAACCTAGATGGATGTCATCGTGACCCATCAACCTTGAGGGTAGCCTACATGATCTTCCTAAGATAACTTAAAGGATCCTTCCCAAGTTTGATATGAGAAAGATGCCTCACCCGAAGACCACATAATTTTTTTTATTTAGCTATGCACTGATGAATGTGCAATATGAAGATGTGGTTTGCATACTATTCCCTTAAAAATTCTATAGTATATCCTCCACATAGTACTACACTCTCCCTATCACTTCTATACCTAGCTGGGGTGCCTTTGAAAGGATTTTTCTTAGCAATTTTGGTGAAGAGAAAACACGTGGCACTCTTTTAAAAGAATTAATTGCAATCAAGATGGAAAATAAATAATGTTAAGGACTTCAATCATGGCTTCCACAATGTTGAACAAGATTCTTGTTGATTCTCAACCTATTGATCCTTTGGCTATAGAGTATCACACTTCATCCTAGAATCCATCTATAGCCATCTTCACCAAAATGTTAGAGAATAACACCCTAGCCATGAACTTTGAAAAGGCTGTCAAAGTTGAAAAGGAAATGCTTTCCTTATCCAACAACACAATGAAAGATGAATCAAAGTCCAACTGAAAAAAATCCTCTAAATTTAAATAAGTCAACAAAAAAGGAAGCTACAAATTTGGAGAGTGTGCTAAAACTGGTAAAAAATATCCCAAACGAAGTAGTTGACTTGAAGAAAAATTCAGGCGAAAGCTCATTTAGATGCAAACCTTTTCATCCATTCTAAAAGAAGACTAACAATTAGTCCAAATTAGTTGAACACTCAAATGTGAATCTGCACCTAGATGAATTTGACATGGACAATTTTTGTTCATACCATCAAGGCAACTACTTAGAGAAAATGTAACACCCTCATCCCACATCTACCTAAGTAACTAGCAACCGTGGTAATTATGTCATGAGAGGCCACTATAATGAGATTCAACCTCATAGGTGTACTTAAGGAAGTGGAATCGATAGAAACATACCACACAGACCCTCCACATCAGCAACAAGACTCCCAAGATCCAACATAACCACTCAGGTTATCGGTCCCTGAGACAAACTAAAGTTTTAGACCACTAAACCCCTGGATGCTCCCTTAATATGGGCAAGCATGTGACCAGGAGGCTCTAGATGCTCCCACAACATGGGTATGCATGCGTCCAGGGACTTTTCCCCCTAGTGCTGTGCCCATGTCTCTTGGATTTGAGCCACTTTTTCAGGCCCAGAGCCTAGGTCACTACCCATAACTCAATGACACTTTCGGAAATGAATTTACACAATATAACAATGATGCATTTGCAAAAACAAGGACAAGGTCTAGACTTGACCCCTAATAGCCATGACAAGCATTTCGTCAAACATGTCACAAATATGTAATCTACAGGTGTAAACAACACATCTTAGCATAGGGGTCTCATACTTATCTGAGAATTGTTAAGAAGCATTGTTCCCTTATATCATTAGCTACATTATCATTTATTAGGTCATAAATACATTATTCATTCATTTACAAATCAAAACATGAGGAGAGCCATACATCATCATTGTCATAAAACATGCTTATAACGAGCATAATAACAACATAAATATCAAGGATACATTAGCCATAGAATCCACATATACAACAGTACATTTACACATAAGATGTCAAGGAAACGAGCTCTTATTAATGAATATAAAAGCCAACCTGGGATGGGACTACCACGTTCCACCAGACCATAAAATGGTTGAGCTAATTCTCTCTTCATCCATTCACCCCCGTGCCATATTCCAAGCATGAATGTGGGACTCAAACAAAAAGGACCAACCAGGCCATCCCAAGGCTAAACCGCCTCACCCTCATCAATAGAAGCCAAGATTTACCGCAATCCTCATTGGATCACTAGGCCAAAACAATAAACATGTAATAATAGGCTTTACCATGATCTTCACTAGATGAGTAGGCCAAAATAAGCATTGATGCCACTGGATTTATCCATCTTCATCATGAGGAATTTTCCTGTCTTCTGGTCTCTTAGGCTTTACCGTAATCCACACTCTGATCCAACGATCACTAGGCCCTAAGACTCTACCCACTAGGCTTTACCATATATCCCACCATTCATCGACAAGGATTTCTAGGCCTAATCAAGGGCAATCACCTCTAGGCTTTACCGTATATAATGCCATTCATCGGTCAAGGATTCCTAAGCAAATTTCCTTAGCCATAATAAACCAATGAACACCCACACTAGGATTTGTTTCCCAACATTTATCTTGGAATAAGTGTGCCATCAACCATGGTTACTATTTTGCCTTTATTAACTTCTATTACATGAGATTTTCACCAGGGCCGTTACAAAACCATCCTCCTTAGGGGACGCCGTCCTCGGTGTTCAACCACACTTATACCTCAACAAAACCATTGAAAAGAAAACATACTTCCCATGGAGATTTATAACATAGCTTGATGCAATATTTACAATGATCACCTTATTGAAAAGAAACCCAACATGACAACATAACATCATGAAAATTATAATGACATGAAACCCATACTGCTTATTGGAGCTTTATGACATAGCTTACAACAGTATTTACATCCATATACATATGTACATATACCAAACATCACCCAAAACATGTACCAAACACATATACAAAATACATATACAAAATACATATACCAAAACATCCACTCAACCAACAAATAAGGAAGGAGACATAGCTCGCATATGATCCGCCATCTCACATGTATCTTCATCGGGCCCAAAGTGCTTCCATTACACTTTAACTTGCTTGATTGCTTGGTTTTGGAGCATGAGCACCTTTTTCTACAATATACACTAAGGTTCCGACTTGAATTCTCCATCTGGCTCCACCTGCAATACATACTACTCAATCACATGATCAATATCTTTAACATACTTCTTAAGCAATGACACATGGAAAACATCATGGACTTTCACTGTTGGAGGCAATGAAAGTCGATAGGCTACTGGATGAATCCTCTCAATAATCCTGAAAGGTCCAAAAAACTGTGGTGCTAGCTTGGCACATGATCCAATCCGCAAGGAGCTCTTCTTCGGTTTGATGCATAAGTACACCTGTTCCCCAACCTGGAAATCCTTAAACAACTATTCTGATTTGCATAGTTCTTATGCCTATCCTGTGCTGATTTCAAATTCTTCTTGATTATTTGCATTTCTTGTTCCATTCCGCCAACATGTCCAGTCCAATCAACAACCTATTAATTGGATCACTCCAATTGATGGGAGTAATGCAACTCTACCCATACAATGCCTCAAACAGACTCATCTTCAAATATTCCTAATACCCATTGTTGTAGGTGAACTCTACAAGTGGAAGTTACTCTTCCCACTTTCACCGCCAATGCATCACGTACACCCTCAACATGTCCTCCAATATCCTGTTGACCCTCCCAGTCTATCCATCTGTCCACGGTGATAAGTGTTAATGAAGGAAAACTCTGTGCCCAAACTTGCAAATAACTCCTTCCTAAACTTGGAAGTGAATTTTGCATCCATGTTTGACAAATCTTCTTTGGACCACCATGCAATTTAACCACATCTCTAATGAATACTTGTGCTACATTGGTAGCTGAGAATGTAGACTTCACTGGAATGAAGTGTGCAACCTTCATCAACTTATCCATAATAACCATGATGGAATCATGTTGTCTCATTGTCCTTGCCAATCCTTTGATAAATTCCATGGAAATGACCTCCCATTTCCATTTTGGAATCACAGTTGGTTGTAGCAGTCCACCTGGATGCTTACATTCTACCTTCACCTGCTAACAATCCAAACACCTAGCCACAAACTCTGCTACATCCTTCTTTAGATTCGTCCAATGATATAATTTCTTCACTAGTGTCAATGTCTTCTGATAACTTGGGTGACTTGAATATGGTTTCCCATGAAACTCCCTCAAGGTCACCTTCTATAGTTCACTAGTATCTTGTACATATATCATGTCTCTAAACCTAAACAATCCATCCGATGTAAGACAATAGTCCACATCCAATGCACCTACACATGTACCACTACCTGTACCTATACATGTACTACTACCTGTACCTATACATGTACTACTACCTATACCTATACCTGTACTTGTACTCTTCTGCAACCTGTGCACAATCTCCATATACCTGAGATGCTGCTGACCTACCTGCAAGATCCTATCTTGTAGATCAATCCCATAGGAACTCATAACTTCTATATGAGTTACCTATATCCTCATGCAAAGAGAATTTGTGACCTTGTTCTTCTTTCCTTTGATGTACTTGATCTCAAAATAAAACTCATTGATCATGGCCAACCATCTAGCTTGCCCGGCATTCATATTCGGCTGGTCAAACAAGTATCTCAACCCACTGTGATCACTCATCAATACAAACCTCCTGCGAAGAAGATAGTGCCTCCAAATCTTCAATGCATATATGATTGTTGTTAGCTCAAGATCATACATCATATAGTTCTGCTCGTGCTCATCCAGTTTCCATGACTCATAGCACACTAATTTTCCTTCCTGCATAAGGACTCCACCAAGTCCTCTCTTTCAAGAATCTATACATACTACAAATTCTTTGTCTGAATCTACAATCTTTAACACTGGTGCATGTGTCAACAACTTCTTGAGATTCTCAAAACTAGCCTCACACTCCTCTATCCATTCAAACTTCTTACCTTTCCTCTGCAACGAGGTAATAGGATAAGCAATTTATGAGATGTTCTTGATGAACCTCCTATAATAACCTGCGAGTCCCATGAAGGATCTCACCTCGTCTACACTTCTAGGAGATTCCCACTCCATGATAGCTCTTACCTTTTTTGGATCCACTTCTATGCCCTCTTTAGAGACAACATGTCCCATGTAATGTACCTTAGTTTAAAAGAAACTGCACTTGTTGACCTTAGCATACAACTGATGCTCTCTCAACAACCTCAAAACTGTTACCAAATGCTAGACATGCTCTTCCTCATTTTTAGAATATAACAACATCTCATCAATGAACACGATAACAAACTTGTCCAAATAAGGGCACACCACACTATTCATCAAACACATAAAGGTGGCTATAGCATTAGTCAAACTGAATGGAACTACAACAAACTCATATTTCCCATACCTAGGTCCAGAAATTTTTCTTGTAAATGTCCTCCTCTTTAATGCTTACCTGATGATATTCAAATCTCAGATCAACCTTCAATAACATTACTGCTCCCTTCAGCTGATAAAACAAGTCATCAATCCTCGGAGATGGATACCCGTTCTTGATGGCCACTTTGTTCAACTCCCTAAAGTCAATGCATAATTTAAGAGTAACGTCCTTCTTCTTCACCAACAATACTGGTGCGCTCCAAGGTGATACAATTTGCCTAATGTATCCCTTGTCAAGCATCTCGTTAAACTGCAATTTTAACTCTACCAACTCAAGTGTGCTCATCTTTTAATGTGCTTTTGATGTTGGTGCTGCCCCTGGTACCAACTCAATAGAAAAGTCTACTTCCATGTGAGGTGGCAAATCTAAAATATCCGCAGGAAATACATCCTGAAACTACTATAGAACTAGGTACATGCTCAAAACATCTACATCCTCAACTTCCTTACCTTTGTCACTAGAGATGTGCACTGCAAATAACACACACCCTTTCGTGTGACTACAATTGGCCTGCATAGCTATCACCATTCTAACTCATGTTGCTTTCCTCTTACCCCAAAAGTCTCTTTGTTCTCCATTGTCATCCAAGCACTCAATAAATTTTTCATAATAATCCAACTTGGTTCTATGAAAGTACAACCAATCCATGCCTAACAACATACTATATGATCCCAAAGGTAATACATTCAAGTGTGTTGCTGTAGACATGGCATTCAAATCAAATGCACAAGCTCTTACCCAATAATGAGCTATTTTCTTTGTACCTGTATCCAACTGCACTAACCAAGATTCTACATGCACTTCTTTATTCAAACCACACTTATCCACCAAGTCAGGACTAACATAGCTATTATTATATCTAGGGTCAATCAAAATAAAAAAAAAACTTGATCACAAAGCTTACCATCCATCTCAATGATAAATTCCTGATGGTCTTCCTGTCTATTATCTAGTGTTGCATAGATACGAGGAACTCTCTGACCAACATCCCCAATAGTTTGTGCCTCCTATGCATTATAGATATGAGGCCTACCACCTTGATTCTGTGGAAAATATCTCTTAAGGTGTTCCTTACCACATGTCCAACACTCCAACCATCCAGTACCATCACCTCTATGCTGCTACTATGATCAATGTCCTTGTCTAGCTGCATTGAACTTCTTTTGTGGTGCCACATTTTATTTCTCTTCTACATTCTGAGGCCTTGTTATTTTCATCTTCCATTTTCCCTTACCTTTATCCTTATCCTCCCCTTTCCATCCTTGCTGAGATTCATTCATACGCTTTGAGTTCTTACAACAATGCTTCAATTTCCCATTAACTTACTCAAGTGACCAAAGCTTATCATACTCAATCCGATCTCTGAATTCTAATGGAAAACCACTAGAAAATCGTTGAACTTTAGCCTTCTCATACTTAAGATACAGTACATACCTCAATAGCTCTAGGAACTTAGTCGTGTACCCTTCGTCTATCATTGATCCCATCGTTAGCTCATAGAATTCACTGGCCTTACTGTCGTAGTACCTTTCTGACAAGTAATTCTTCCTGAAAATCCTCTTGAAGTCATTCCAACTCAATTCCTCTATCTCAATGTCTCTGACCTGATTCACATCTTCCCACCAGATATCTACTTTACCTTTCAGGCTGAAGATAAAAGTTTTAGCATTCATGTTTTTTGTGCATTCATGTAACTCAAGTAACTTTTTCATCCCAAGTATCCAAGCCTCTGCATCTTCTGGTTTCTTCAAGTCTCCATCAAAAGTAGGTGGATTTTCTTTCTTAAACTCATCTGGAAAGTATCCCCTATCAATATTACTGTAAGGATGATAACGATGACGATCATGATGCCTGTCAGAATCAAAACTAGAATAATACCTGTATCCATCACCTCTCCTATCTGAAGTATCCAACAATTTTCCATCTATAACCATGTCATCTCTATTCGACATGTGACCACCATGAGACCTACTATCATGTGCCTCATTAGTTCCGTCGTCATGTCCATGGCTGATCTGAAGTGGCCCCTGTCGCTGTAATTCTGACAAAATTAAGGAGTATTGCATTAACCTTTGCTTGTTTCTCTTGTGTCTGCATGATTTTGTCGCTGTTCGCCTTACAACTTATTATTTCTTCCTTCATGAATTTCAATGTGTCTACTAAATCAGAAGAGTTCCCAACACCACGCTTCTCATCCGATTCATAGGGAGAGTCTTTGTAGTCTACCATCTTGCTAGTCATTTCTGATCTCTTTCCTACAAGGCATACTATGTCAGCTAAACCAAATCACAATAAACCAACGTACCTTAGCATAATTACGGTAGGATATCTCATCTGCAAGATTAACCAGTCAACGTAATACATGTATAACATAATCATAACAAAATATATACATTTAATACACAAGCATATAACCATGTAACCATCATTCTAGCTAGAGTCCAATCATCAATGCATGACCATATCAACCACACACCATGACCTCATGCATGAAAACAACAACCATACAAATGTACACTGACAACATGTAAGCATTGACACACAGTAATGCATAACCAATCATACACTCATGACGACACACTTCACAAAAACATCCTCTTTCACATGGCAACATCACTACAACCATGAGCGACATCATGCATATGCAATAGACATATGGAACACAAGGATGATTAACACATGTGCAACTGACATGAATGCATGACCAACACACTACCCATCCATTCCAAGGGGTGAATTATGCTCTGATACCAATTTGTAACACCCTCATCCCACAACTACCCAGGTAACCGACCAACCAGGGTAAATATGCGATGAGGGGCCACTACAATGAGATTCAACCTCCTAGGTGTCCTTAAGGAAGTGGAATGAATGGAAACATACCATAGAGACCCTCCACATCAGTTATAGGAATCCTAGGAGCCAGCCCAACCACTCAGGTAACCAACCCATGACACCAACTAAAGTTTTAGACCACTAAACCCTCGTACATTCCCTTGATATGGGCAAGCATGCGTCCAAGAGGCTCTAGACGCTCCCACAACATGGGTATGCATGCATCTAGGACGTTTCTGCCCAGTGTTGTGCTTGCGTTTCCAGGATTTGAGCCATTTTTTCAGGCCCAAAGCCTAGGTCACTTCCCATAACTCAATATAACTTTCAGAAATGAATTTACACATCATAACAATGATGCATTTTCAAAAACAAGGAAAATTTCTAGACTGGACCCCTACTAGCCATGACAAGCATTTCATCAAACATGTCACAAATATGTAATCTATAGGTGTAAACAACATATCTGAGCATATGGGTCTCATACTTATTTGAGAATTGATAATAAGTATTCTTCCCTTATATCATTAGCTGCATTATCATTTATTAGGTCATATATACATTATTCATTCATTTACAAATAAAAACATGAGGAGATCCATACATCATCATTGTCATAAAACATGCTTATAACCAACATAATAACAACAAAAATATCAAGGATACTTCAGCCATAGAATCCGCATATACACCAGTACATTTACACATAAGATTTCAAGGAAAGGACCTCCTATTAATGAATGCAAAAGCGAACCCAAGATGGGACTACCACATTCCACCCGACCATAGAATGTTTGAGCCAATTCTCTCTTCAACCATTCACCCTCATGCCATATTCCAAGCATGAATGTGGGGCTCAAACCAAAATAACCAATCAGGGTATCCTGAGGCTAAACCACCTCACCCTCTTCTATCACCAGATCACTAGGCTAAAATAATAAATGTGTAAGAACAAGATTTACTATGATTTGCACTAGATCAATAGGCCAAAACAAGCACGGATGCCACCAGATTTCTCCACCGACACCATGAGAAATTATCCTGTCTCCTAGTCTCTCAGACTTTATCATAATCCACAATTCGATCTAGGGATCACTATTCCCTAAACTGAGACTCCACCTTCTAGGATTTATTGTATATCCCACCATTTACTGGTAAGGATTCCTAGGCCTAATCAAGGGAAACCACCTTTAGGGTTTACCATATATCCTGCCATTAACCAGTCGAGGATTCCTGGGCCCACTGAGGCAACAAAATATGGATTTACCGCAACCCATAGTCCAATTCAGGGGTTACTAGACCATGTGTTATATTATTCATAGATCCACCTCACTCAGCTTCGAATCCATCTAGAAATCCAGCTCAATTGAAACATGAGAACCCATCCAGAAATCCAACTCAATTAAAACATGAGAACCCCATCACACCATGACTATTTAGAAATTCAAAGGCTAGGCTGAAAACACTGTCACACATGGAAAAATCCATGCCATAACAGCAAAGAACCACATGCAATACCATGCATGCCAAATCTAGCAAGGAAAGCACATCTGCAAATTGATACCTGCAAAGAATCTTGTTGTAGCTACTTGATCTTGCTCTTCCTTGCTTACTCCTCCCTTCCTCTTGCCTTCTTTTCCTTTCTTGATCCAATGTCAATGTACTCCATGAAAACTCTAAGTGTCCAAGAGTGAGAGAGAGAGAGAGAATAATGAGAGAGCTCCAAACTGGACTGACAAAAGGTACCAACTAATCCTTAGAAATATTTTTATCAATTAGGCCTCTATTTTCTTCATTTTCCATGATTTTACTTCATTTTCCTCCTCACGTGCAACCTGTGACCTTTCACCTTCCTTTCTCCTATTTTCCATTATTTTCATAACTAAATATTCGCAAAATGTCATTTTGCCTTTCTAAATCCTTAGCCAATGCCTTCACTAATTTCCTTAGCCATAATAAACCAATGAACACCCACACTAGGGTGTTTTTCCCAACATTAAGCTTGGAATAAGTGTCCCATCAACCATGGTTATTATTGTGGCTTTATTAACTTTTATTACATGAAATTTTCACCAAGGTTGTTACAGAAACCTCCCCCTTGGGGGACACCGTCCTCGGTGTTTAACCACACTTATACCTCAGCAAAATCACTAAATAGAAAACATATTGCCATGAAGCTTTATAACATAACTTGATGCAATATTTACAATGATCACCGTGTTGAAAAGAAACCCAACATGACAACATAACATCATGAAAACTATAATGAAGTGACACCCACACTGATTATTGGAGCTATATAACATAACTCATGGAATTATTTACATCCATATAGATATGTACATATAACAAATATCACCCAAAACATGTACCAAAAACATATACCAAAACATCTGCTTAACCAGTGAATAAGGAAGGAGACATAGCCCACATCTGATTCGCTAGCTCCCATGTAGCTTCATTGAGCCCAAAGTGCTTCCATTGCACTCTAACCTGCTCGATTGCTCGGTTCTGGAGGATGAGCACCTTTTTCTACAATATACACTGAGGTTACAACTGGAATTATCCATCTAGATCCACCTGCAATACATACCAGTCAATCACATGACTTACATATTTAACATACTTCTTAAGCGATGACACATGGAAAACATCATGGAATTTCACTATCGGAGGTAGTGCAAGTCGATAAGCTACTAGCCCAAACCTCTCAATAATCCCGAAAGGTTCACAAAAACGTGGTGCAAGCTTGTCACATGATCCAATCCGCAAGGAGCTCTTCTTCGGTTCGATGAGCAAGTACACCTATTCCCCAACCTGGAATTCCTTGAACATCCTATTCTGATCCACATAGTTCTTCTTCCTATCCTGTGTTGCTTCCAAATTCTTCTTGATTACCTGCATTTCTTGTTCCATTTCCTCTAGCATGTCCGATCCAATCAACACCCTATTAATTGAATCACCTCAACTGATGGGAGTATTGAAACTCCACCCATATAATGCCTGAAATAGACTCATCTTCAAAGACACCAAAAAACTACATCGAAATGTAAAAGTGGTGATGTAGAATTACCTTTTTTAGGTTTAAATAGAAGATTTTTTCAATTATGGTATTAAATACCAAATATCATGAATACGAAAGACATGAAAAAACATGCTAAAATGCTAAAATGGTGATGTAACATTACTTTTTGGGTTAAAATTCAAACATTTTTCAACCATGGCATTAAAGACCAAATATCATGACTATGAAAAACTGTTGGCACATAAATAACAATAGGGTTAAGACCCCGAGTTTGGGCACAGTGTCCAACAAAGCTATGTTGTAGTCTAGAACAATGCTGACATTTTCACCTTACCCAGAATGGGTAAGGAGTCTCACTCGAGGTGTGCCATGACCTTAGTTACATAGGAGTTGGAATCTAGCATCTGGAGGAATCATATCAAAGAACCCAGAGAAAAAAAACACTGAATCCTTCTACAAGGAAGTATGATCGCAACAGGTCTTACATGCTTGGAAAAGAGATATTACTGAAATATACACATACATAAAAATATTGAAGAACCAGATTATCATGCAATTAACACATGCTGATCCCAATAATAGTCTTCATCATTAATTTGATTAGAAAATGCATGACATTAGGCTCAAGGCCTTTTTTCCAACATACAAAAACTATATACAAAACATTACATAAGAATATGAAACAATAGATACATAATGACTCTCCTAGCTTTACAACAAAAACAAAAACAACAAGAACGATCTGATGCTCAAAAATATGCTCAAAAATGAAAGTTTTTGGATTGATGTGAAACCTAAACGATGCGTAGATCTCGTCATCTTGAATCTGGCACAACTCGTTTTGTGGAAAAAGAACATCGTATGCTCCCTGAAACGAGCTCTAATAGATTTCCAAAATAGGAAAATTTTGGCAAAAATTGTGCAGGCTACCCAGTCAGTAGTCTGTATCGATGTCTGGCTTTGCTAACTATGCAAGTGTGACTGGGTTTCAAAAAACCAATGACATCATGCCACTTGTCAAATATTCATTGGTATGAGTTGGCGATGTCGTATTGGTTGAAGGTGTGGTGACGTGAACCAACCTAAGGTCACCACACGTGGCCCAGTAGAGGCTGCCATGTGGCACCTCGGTGGCCACTGAAATTTTTGGGGTGGTTTAGATAACGCTCCATAGGAATTGAACCCTGCAGCTATTTCCAACTAATCTCTACCAATATCGTTGGGCCATATGTAGTCCTTATTAAAACGAACTCCAAAATATATATTTAATCATATGTTGGGGCAGAGGTATGGTTAAGGGCTGAGGGCTAGCCCTAGCTTTGGTCACCATGCCCATATGGACCAGGGGTGTGACTAGGGCTTAGCCCTGGCCCCCTCGACCTTAATATTTACCATGTGACCAAGAAGCCCAGAACCAGGGGCGTGCTGGAAGGGTGTCAGCCCCCAATCACATGGGGGTCATGTGACCACCGACAGGCGCACAATGGTTAGTGGGAAATTTAATGAACCCACAAATTGTGGCAGATTTGCACCGATTTATTGCCCAGTTAGTGGAAAAAGGGATGAAATTGTAGGATGGTTGGCCAGACTTCATGAATTTGTAGGGTGACTAGCAACAAAACTCAGGAACCTCATGACATTCTCAGTTTTTGGTCTTTTTAAGAGAAGAAAGAGGCTATATAGGGGTTTTTGATAGCTCTGAAGCTGTTGGAGCAAGTTTTGAAGCCATTTGAGCAATGTAACTCATTGCAATCACCATTTTTGAGCATAATGAAAGAGGGCCAAGCATTGGAAGCTAGACCACGAGACATAGCCCAAGAGGGGTGAACTCCTTCATCACTTGCTGTTTCGTGGTTACTGTTATGGTTTTATTCTCTGCTATTTTTTGCAATTTATGAGTTAAATTCATGTTTAAATATGTGTATGAATTCTACTTAAAGCACCATAAAAACTCATTTCAATCACTTGCAATTTTACATAAACCTCAAGCAGTTTCATATACAGATCAATGTTCTCCTTTCTGCCTCTTGACATGTTCCTCTTTCTCTCTGCGCGCCAACTTGGACTGCTAGTTACTTCTTGAGCTCTCCTCCTTTTCCCTTGCTCGACTGTTTCCATTCCACGATTATCCTTGCTATTTTCCCGCTCGACTATGTTTTCTCCTTCCCGCCATCCATCAGCAACTTCCAGTATTTTGCGAGTTCCTTCCTTTTTCTCGGCTATTACTCGAACCTCTCCAACGACCATTTACGCCACTTATCGTCATTATTTTGAATCATCACCAAAAATTCTTAGTTCCTCCAAAAATGAAGGCCCCAACAGGACCCAACCACAATCTATTGAATCGTCCTCGAGTCAATCTTTGTTTGGCGTTGTCGATGTCGCTGACACTTCTACTGCTAGTGCTTCCGCTGATGCTTTGATTGGTGCTTCCTTCTAGCTAGTTTCTTGAAATGAAGGCCCCAATTCAGGGACAAAATAGATGGCTACCTGACAGAATTGTGTGTACTCACTGAGCGCTGCCTGCCATATCTCGGTGACTGTAGTTTCCTACCTGAGGAACTTAGATGTAGTTTCGGACGTCAATTGGGTCGATCGTGCCATCAACAAAGAAGTACAATATGCATCAATGTCATCACTGAGCTATTGGAACATCTTTATGTGTGTTTGAACCGATGATCAGAGGTCCCAAAGTATCTGCTTTGTCTTGGCCAACTCATCTTCTATTTTGTCAATGTGGGCCTCTAGAGTGTCTGTCTCTACCCAGATCATCTTCTGCTAGTCTTTGTCTTTGGTTTTCTTGGCATCATTGAGTAGATAATTGACCCTACTACAGAGGGTGTATACTGGTTGATTATTCTTCACAAGGAAGCCAGACAAGTTGTGAACCTGTTGTAGGAGAGTGTGTGTGTATTTCGCAACATTGATAATGGAGTCTTTTAGGGTTTCTGCATCAGCCATTTTCTATTCTATTTCACTTGTATATGTCGTGGCAAGGTCTGACAATGCACTTCTTGTGGCAACGAGGGTTTGCTTGAGCTTACAGTTGGCAGGAATTAAATTGTGACACGTTTCTTGGATATGGTTGTAGAATTCGACCAATGTGCATTCTAAGAAGTATTCTGGAGCATTGGCCACGACATCAAAAACTTAAGGCCACAATACTTAGAAATTTATGGTGATCTTCTCTAGCTTCCCTTGAAGTTGTTTATTTTCTTAGTGCAACTGGTCACACTCTGTTGTGAGTGCGACAATTTGTTGCTGTTGCTATTCATGCTCGAAAATTAAATCATTGTGGAATGCCTCTACTTGACGTGCGACTGGCTGGGTAAAATTAAATAGTCGGGTTGAGGACCAGCCCTGGAGATCATCATGGTTCATGGTAGAGGGATTTGGAAACTGACTCTGCAAGCACTGCCCACCAGCAACAAAGTTTTCTGAATGTTCGTGGGATGAGGTAGCTTGATATTAAGGTTCAAATGATGGTGGAGTGGTGTGGATGGAAACAGGGAGGGGTGGAATTGATGGAAAATGATGAAGTGGTAATGATACTGGATGGATAATGGTGGTGAGCAGAAGGGTAATGATTGGTCCAATGCCCATTAGTGGAACCAAATCTAATAATAAAGACAATATGGAAGTGGGGGCGACTTCTGTGCTGGAGACTGTCTTGATGGATTGGACAACAGAGTCAACCTCCATGTCCATCTCTATTCCTAGCATTGTTCCAGAGGGTATAGAGTAAAAAATGGCAGCGGATGTGGAAGCTGTGTGTGGTGATGGGTTGTGAAAAGTAGGTGAAGCAACTGGGGTATTGGGTGGAATCTCTTCAACAATGGGCGATGCAGTATGGGATTAGGGTTCTTCAAGTGTGAGATCTACAATGTGACTAAAAAGGGTCGATTGATTCTTTTTGGCCCCAACTGGAGATTTTGTAGCTTTTGAACAATGGGGTTTTGGGATGGTAGGCTTGGATTGAGAATGGGAACCTACCACTGGAAGTGTAGGGAGGAGTAGTGATTAATGGATCTTGTTGTCTTGAATCTTGAAATTTAGCAGAGGTGGGAAATGAGCATGCAGAGATTTCAATGTTTGCGATGGTTTCCTTTAGAGATTTCATTTGTTTCTAAATCCTCTTGATGATTGGTTGCAGCTCCTCCTCAGTCAACTTCTTCCTCAAGTTTGCAGTTGTTTCTCCTAGTTACGGATGGGGATTTCATTTGTTTCTCCTGGTAGGCTTCGATGTGCTTTCCTTGCCAAATCTTTCCTGCAATTCCTGGACAGGAGCCGAACTCTGTATGGAATGCTTTGGTAATCATCATAAAATTTTGGGGTCTGATATGGAATTTGTGGGGGTGGACATAGTGCAGCCTTATCCAAGTGCTGCCATGACTAATACCAAACTAGATTTTTAATGAGTACTCATCAAGTAGTGACCTCATAACCCTTTCCTTGGCCTTGATGACTTCCAAAATGTTGTTGTACCGACTGATGAAGGAAGTATAGTTTATTTCCTTGTTGCTTGTGTCCCCCTAGGTTCACCTAGGCATGTACCTGAGGGCAAGAGGCAGGTCTTACATAATGGGAGACAACTCCCAGCCCTCTGGTGGGCACCATTTCCACATCTCTAGAGAAACAAAAAGTTACCTATAGATGAAATGAGTCACCTGCTTGTAGATATATTCATAGGCTTCGAACAATTCATGGAGTAAGAAGGCACACCAATTCAGTTGTGCGCCTTCTACATAGTGCTCTGCAACCAAAATTGTATCGAGCTTGCTCTCATTCTTGGAAAATTGATGAATTAGCTTCCCCACAATTATGTAGCATGCGAAATTTATATTCGGGGTGTTGACCAACTCTATGTGTGCTCCCTTCCCTCCTCTCTATGTATAATACTTGTGGTAATAGTCATCATTTCCTGTCTTCCTCACTTGCTTCGAGGTTGTCTGGAATGCAGCTGATAATGCTTTTCTAGCTGTTGATAAACTAGTGAGCCTCTGAATTTCCACAGCATGAAATGGATATTATTTATCAAGTGTGAGCGATCCTCCATGCATTCTGCTGACAAGTAGCTTTGTGCATTGCATTGCGGCCCCTTTCGTCTCGAACATGGGAAAAATTCTCAAATTAAGTAATGTGGACTACTAGATTCCTATGAAATCAATTTTGACTTTGATTGATGTGCTCCCATCATCCTTTGGTACTGGTTCAGTGTAGAATTCTCGTTTCAGGGTCGAAAACTGGAAAGAGTCTAAGAGATCGTTGTTAACCAACACTGCTTGATCATACTTCCCATAAACTGGATTTGTCTTTACAATTGTCTCATCCAATTAAAGCTCTGGAATAGATATAATAGTCTTCTTCATCTTGAAGCGATGTTGGTAGACACAAAATGCAGGGGGTTTGGACCTGATCTTGGAACAACGGAACTTAGGAACAAACTGCAAACTAAGCAACTCTACCACCTTGGCTTCAGACTCTGAAGAATTTGACATTGTCATGAAGATTAAGTAGAAAATATTGACGTGATGTTTCTGACGAGACCTCATAACTAATTACCATGACAAATTTCCCTATGCATACTCAATCATGTTAATTCTTCCATCAAATGAGTTGGACTCGACTCAGATGACACAAAACTGAGAAAGGAATGTTGGAGTTGATGGGTAATTATGTTATCGTGATGGAAGACATTTAGGAATTGATATTGGATATAATGGGAAATATTTAACAGAAATCCAGGCTGACACTAGATATTATTGTCTAATTATTACAAAAATGACACCTAACACATGTGACTCCCCCTGACCACAAGTAGTTGTAGTGGGGTGATAGAACATCCGCATCTAGAAGAGACTTGGCAGAATATTTATTTTAAATGAACTAAAATGTAAATAACTGACTAACCAAAGAAATTGACGCAACTAGTGACTAACCAAACTAACTAACTCATACCTACTCCTACATATGGTTTCCTTTCAGAGATCTAATCAATTATGAGTAACATTTTTTGATCATTGGAAGGGTTTCAGGCATGCACCGTTCACCCATCCTGGTAGCAATTCACTATCCAGTTGCACTAGCTTAACGACTCCTGACACTTTTATTTTTGAAACAATAAACAACCCTAACCAATGCATCTGTAGCTTCCCTGGAAACTTCAAGAATTTTCTATCGTATATCAAGACATGTCCTATTGTGAATGATTTCCTCTTAATGTGCCTATCTTTCCATGCCTTCTTCCTTTTCTTTTCAACCGTTTGATAGAAATCCGACATAAACCTAGCATCATCTAGCTCCGAAAGTTTGTATAGCCTTTTCTGAATTGATTCCTCCTCTGCCATATGAATAGAAATTTCAGCTGGTACCATATCCTCCCGTCCATATATAAGCTGGAAATGTGTATGCTTGTGTAAACGCTTAATAGTTGTGCAGTATGCCCATAGAGTTGTTGATACTCTCTCATCCCAATCATGTCAGTTAGATGAGCATATCATGGTAAACCCTTTTCTAATATTTTATTGAAGGCTTCAACTCTACCATTTTCTTGAGGGTGATACGGGTTGCTCCTATGGTAATGTATCATGAAGTTCTGATGTAAGGAGGCAATTGTTTTATTTATGAAGTGGTTCCCTTAATCACTATTGAGACTCCCGGGGCACCCAAATATAGATATTGTGTTCTCAAATATGAATCTGGTGACAAAATCCACTATACAGTCCTTAATTGGAGTTGCCTCTTCCCATATGGTAAGGTACTATGTAGTGGTGATGATATATCTGGTGAGAGAGTGACATGTCAGTGGATTGATAGGTCCTATAAAATCAACCACCCATTTCTAAAAAATCTGCAGTGCACGTACTGGTTGCAATGGCGGTTCATCACGGTGTGATGGTCTCCCAACCCTTTGGAAAACATCACAACCTCTGACATATTCCTTCACATCCTTGAAAACCATCAGCCTTCATAGTCCTGCCTGTAATACTTTCCTTGTGGTAGCCTTTCCTCCAACATTTCCACCTAAAAATTCTAAATGACACTCCCATAATACATCCTGTCTCTCATGATTGGGGACTCGTCTGCTCAACACTTGATCAAGGTCCAATTTATACAGCTGCCCTGTGATCAATTGATATTCTACAGCTCAGATGACCATATGTCTCCTTTGTGTTGTTATGTATTCTTTTGGACATTTACCTGTAGCTAAAAATGTTGCAATATCCTCCAAGTAATCTAGAACTGCTTCAATTTGGAATAGATCGACGTCTAGTAATTGATCATCAAGGGATCCTCCACTTTCTCCTGATTCTATCTATGAGAGGTGATTAGGTCCCACATTTAATTGACCAGGCTTAAAAATTAATTCAAATGTGAATTCCTGGAATAACAAAATCCATTTGCAGATTTTTCTTTCAAGTATAAGCTTGTTCACTAAATACATCAAAGAGGAATGGTGAGTGAAAAAATTGAATGAGCCTCCCAAAAATTAATGTCAGAACTTTTGAAGTGAATATACCATTGCAAGTTCCTCTTGCTCAGTTGTGGTATAGTTAGTTTATGCTATAGACAACTTTGTGCTGGAAAAATAAATTGGGTGATCGAGGTTCCCTTCCCTCAGCTGAGCTAGAACAACACCCAAAACAATGCTTGAGGAATCAATGTGGACTTAGAATTGCCTATTCCAGTTTGGGTAGACTAACATCGGACCACTTGCTAGCTTTTCTTTCAGTATATGGAGTGCAACATCACATTCTTCCGACCACATGAATTGTTCAACCTTCCTTAACATCTTCTCCATACGTGCAGTTGTCGAGGCATAGTTGTAGATAAATCTCATGTAGTACCTTGTATGACCCAAGGTGGATCTGAGATGTTTTACACTTGTGGGTGGGTCCATAGTCATGATTTACACAACCTTAGCGGGGTCTACACACACTCCTTCCTTGCACACTATGTGGCCTAATAGCGTGCCAAAGGGGACTGTAAATATGCACTTCTTCAAATTTAACAAGATTTGTAGCTGTTTACATCAGCCAAACAAGATTTTAAGCAGGTGAGAGTGTTTCTTCGAAAAATTATAGACTATCTATTCATCCATATAAACTTCTAGGAACCTGTGGGTTTAATCTCTAAAGGTGGCAATCACAATCCTTGAGAACACCAAGGTGCATTCTTGAGTCCAAATGGCATAACATGATATGCATAGAATCCCCATTTCATGGTAAATGTTCTTTTATTCTTGTCCTCCTCTGCGATCCTAACTTGGCGATAACCAGAGAATCTACCTGTAAAAGAGTAGGCTTCATTCCTTGCCACTTTATCTAAAACTTCGTCACTGAATGAAGTAGGAAAAGGATCATGAACACATGCATTGTTTAAAGTGCGGTAGTACACATAGGCCCTTATCTCTATAGCGTCCTTCTTATTTTGTATCACAATTGGGCTTATCCACTCTACCTCATCCACCGGGAATATGAGCCCTGCTACTAACATATTATCTATCTCTTTTTTCACTTTCTCCTTAACCCTTTAGTTTAGTTTGTATGGTCGATGCTCTGGTTTTAGCATGATTTTCATCTCCCCTAATTCTCCCTTAATCCCCTTCAGTTCCGCAACAGATGAGGGGAACAAGGATTCATATTCTATTAAGAGGTCGAAAAAGTCCTTTGTATTCTGCTCATCCTATTAATCTCCAATTGAGTCTAACTTTGGTTTGTCATCAGTCTCGATGTTCTGTTTCTACAACTTCAATGGGAGTAAGTGTGGAGCATTAATCACACGTCCATCCTTGATGTCCCTTTCCCCTTCAGTTTCATTGAATGATACATGTTGTAATTCTTCTAGATCATCCTCATCCTCTTCCCTATCCACCTTCCTACAGGCTACAACTTCATGATATTCGAGATCATAAATATGCTCTAGAGTCTTCTGATATATGCACCCCTCCATTAGCTGACCCGTTGTAAGTAGAATCCACTTGACAACCTGAAACACCTTAGTTAGCCTTTTGTCACTATCTTTGAAAGAAAATCTGCTGACAAACTAATTAGCCAAATGATCCCAATCTCCAGTATGTCTCCTTATTTCTTCTTGTACATACCAAGCTTTTGGAAAGGTTCACAAGGTGTGTATAAAAGCATGCACTGACAAATCCTTTGGAACTTCGTCCCTGTTCCATCCTTCCTTACAGTTTTGTAAATGTTGTTGAGGGCTAGAGTCCCCCCTGTACTTTATGAAATCTTGAGGGTACTCCCCCACTTTTCTAAATTTGACTTCCATTGCTATTTTGATCTTCTCCCATTCTCGAAGGTATTTACAGTGAACTCCCCACCACCTTTCAGGTGTCGCTTGTAATGTGATATTTAGTAGAGGTACTTTGTGTTCTTCAAGAATAGTTGCATCAATCCGGTTGATAAATGAATTGACTGAATCTATACCATTAATTATAAGGAAGTCTCGCACCTCAGTGCTAATCCAGTTCATCAGATGGATTATGGTGCAACATCTATTGTTGATTTCTTATCCACCCTATTGTCAATCATCCCAAGCAACTTGCAAGCCAACTTCTAAACTCTGAATGCTCCACCAGTTGATAGACCATTCAACCATTGGGTTGATGTAGTCCTCCCTTCTTCCTACTGTTAGTCTATACAGTTGATCCAACAATCTGGTTCTTCTTGGTCATGTGTTAGTTCTGTAAACCTTGGTCCCTGATAAGGGTTTAGAGGTTGAATCACCCTAACCCCTTCTACTACAAAATTCATTAGTTCCTTCTTCAAATTGATTATGGTGTAGTTCTCAAAGGACCAATCTATCCTGAGGAACGCTGGGTAGGGGTCCTTCTCCTCGATGATGTCTATCACTTCAAAGTTTTCATGGGTCTTCACCTTCGCTATATCAACTTCCACGTCTTCTAGTTGTCCAATCGAGAGGATACAATACTGATTCGCCATTCACAGTTGGATTGGTGAAAACGTCACATGAGGTTTTCCCAGGGCTTCCCATGTTTTTCTTGGAAAAATGTTGACGTCTTAGCCTAGATCCAACATAGTGTCCCTAATCCAGCACCCCACAATCTGAGCATCAATCTAGAAATATCTTCTCGTTCTCTTCTTGTTACTCTGCACCCTCCTAGAGTGCCTTTCATGTAGATTGGCAGAGATGACTCCTCCCTCAACTACTCCATCTGGGATAGTCACTTTCATACTTTTCCGCAACTTCCCAAACATCCGGCCATTGTCCACATTTTGCAAAAATAATCTGAACCATTCTTCAATGGGTCAGATGTCATTTTGGTAGGTATGGGCTATTAGATTTAAGAGATCCTGACTACTCCTTATGTGGCTCTCTACCTCCTGTCATATTGTTGAAAACTTATGTGGCTCCCTTGTTATACTTCTTTTTCTGCTCAGGGTCATATGAGAGCTTTGGGGAGGCTAGTCTTATAATCTTGGGCTCTTTCATGGCTCCCAGGTCAGCTCCAGTATTTTTCCCTCCATGTGTAACTGTATTTATATTTGAGAGGGGGTCTGCCTTTGGTAACCTTGGTTCCGAATTAATTAAATTTTCTCAACTCTGGCGGTTTCATTCTTCCCATCTTGTAATCAGTTCTGGACAGTCCTCTGTTGCATGCATGTTGACCTTGTTAGAAAATTATATATTACGGAGCAATGGAACACATGAAATAATGCAGAAATATAAAAACAGAAGATGCACAAAACAAGAGAGACACAGATATACGTGGTTCACCCAGTTTGGGCTACGTCCACCTCGAACAGCCAGTCCTTCCTTTCTATTATCCAGCAAAATGAAGAGACACAACCTACAGCAAAGCCGCTGTAATATCCTCTGTTTCCTCTCACAGTCTCACCTCTCT
>APFE031425608.1:1522-17762 GCA_000404065.3 Pinus taeda
CCAAAAAACCATCGCATCCAATACCATGGACCGAAAACCATCGCATCCAAAAAACATGTGCGAAAATCATGCACAAAATGATAGGTGGGTCCACGCTAACCTAACATAGGGTCCAAAACCAAAATTTTTCGGGGCGCTGCCCCAGACCCCATAAAGTGGGGTTATGGGTACCCCTCAAACCCCCTGTTAACTATTGGAAAGAATATAACACAACCCAACAACAATTAGCTTCCCATAGGGTGATGAGATTGGCATGATGTTCCCTTTCTACAAAAAACTCTTGAATCTATCTCTTGATCTCATCATTATCCAAAATAGAGCATTGATAGATCATTCCATTGGGTAGCCACACACCCGGGGTCAGATCAATGGAGTGCTTGACTTGACAGTGTAGAGGCACCTATGTATGTGAGGATAAAATTTACATGTACTCCTCCATGACCTTTTCCATCTGTTGTTGTTGTGTGGAGGAGCCCTATCTAGAAGTCATGGCCACAATATTCTTGTTGCCTTAAGGGTGAACCATAGGGAAAAAAAAAATTCCTGGTCTGTGAAATGATCTTATTGTATTGCTTTGCAGTGATCAAAGAGATTATTGTTGGCTTAGTGGTGCCTGACCCTGTTTCCGCACCCTGGGATGTCTTATATGCAGTGATTTTTACGTAGTCCAACCTTCACACTTACTGCGCTGCGCACTTGCAGGCACCTTGCGCCCTATGATACTATCTTCGCATAGCTCTGACCCATGTTATTTACCAAAGTCTTCCTTAGTTAGGCTCTGTTAAATTTTTTACTTAGATCAAATTCACAGATAAGCGTTCATACAAGTATTCATCAAATGCGTGTAGTAAATGACCAGAATAAAAGTAATGCATAACATCAAAATACAGATTCAAGAACAGATGCACAAAGTAAACTTATCTTTATTAATTGTCAATTCCAAGTACAGACCCAACTCTGCCCTGTGGACTCAGCTACAGGGGTCTGCGCACTTAGCTGCGGACTCTACTAGGCCTCTGTACACTCAGCTACAGAGCCTCTTCCTACCACTACAACCTAGTACACTTCAGATTCCACTCTAGGCTCTAACCATGCCTTCGCTATTCTATCTATTCTATCTCTCTATGCTCTCCTAAGCTATCTTTACACTTAGAGCCTCGCTTTATTTATACAATCTCATGGTCCACAGACCATGGGTAGGCCGACACAACTTTACATTAAATTACAATTCTTAGGGCATACAAACCTATGACTCGATTATACAATTCGCACTCCGCGCCCGTACTTCGCGGAGTTCTACACCATGTTTGACCAAAACTTGGGCTTTGAGCCCCAAAACTTGTTGTATGGGATCCCATGCCTAACAGGCCCCCAACACAATCATCGTGACTCATCCCAAGTCACTCTCCTGGTGTGGCTATCTTGGCATGGAGCCCCTCCAACTACAGTTGTGCTGTGCGAAGGTCCGTAGCGCACTCTTCTGCCGTCTGTTGAATCTTTTCCATTCCTGCTTCTGAATCATCTGTGTTTGACTCGTGTCTCTTCTTTGGTACTGCATTCTAGTGCTTGTGTTAATAGTCTCGCACCTCTGTTCTACTCCTTGGGTCACGAAGACTATGCTTCGGTCAGTTAGTCAGATAGTCGGTCCACCCGTGTAGGGCTTCAGGTGACTACCATTTACTTTTCTTGTGAAGGGTTCTCCATTAAGTTTGACTAGCTGGATTGTGCCTCCATTTGTGACCTAATTTACCACATATGGTCCCAACCAGTGCATTCTGAATTTTCCGGGAAATTTTCCAAACTTGCTGTTATACAACAGCACTAAATCATTTACCTTGAAGGTTCAAAACTTGATATGGCAGACGTGTCAGGATTTCTCACGCTTCTTTTGTACCTGATGGTGAAATCCGACTAGAAATCATTCTTCCTCGAGTTCTTCTAATTACACGAACCTATGTTCCAGAGCTTTGTGGTTCGTCATGCCTATGAGCGCTGCTATTCGTAGTCTAGGTATGATGTATTCCATCGGCATGACTGCTTCTATGCCATAGACCAACCAAAATGGTGTTTGTCCCATCAATTTCTTGCACACTATCTTGTACACCCATAACACAGCGAGTATGCACAGGTCCCAGTCGTCCCACTACGCGTTACATATTTTGGTCAACTCACTCTCCAGTATTTTATTGAATGGTGTCAGGAAAGGATCATGAACACAGGCATCATTGAGCTTCTTTAGGTCCACACATATTCATATTTTGCCTTTCTATTTTTTCTCCTGCACTACCATAGGATTCACCCAATCAGATTCTTCCACTGGTTCGATAATTCTGGTTGTGAGAATTTTATCTAATTCATCGTGGACCTTTTCTTTATACTTTGGGTTCAAGCGGTAAGGTCACTGCTTAACTGGCTTTGTGTCTGGTTTCAGAGTGATCTTCATCATCCCTAAGTCGCCAATGATCCCTTTTAAGTTTGTGATTTTGGTCAGGAATAAGTCTTGGTACTCACAGAGTAACTTGGCGATCTTATCTATCGTAGCATCGTCCCAATAGTCCCCCAGCGTCGCATACTTCAGCTCCGCTTCTGTGCCAATGTTTACCTGCTTTGTTTTTAGCGGTGCGGTGATGTCGGGATCCTCAATTGATGGTCCTTGAACCTTGCAACAGCCTTTGGTTTCTGGAATATCAATATTTCGGGGGTTGTCATCATCCTCCTCCACCTGCATGTTATAACATTCTAGAGTGTTGCTTAACTTTGTTGCCCATACTAGTTGCAATGTTTCCAATGGCTCCTGTTGCATTTTGAAGATGGTGGCTTTTACTGCTTGCAACACATCGTCAACAGTATCCAACCATCGGTCTTCAAATGTGAATATTAACAAAAATCCCTTCTGCAATACATTCCATTCGCCTGTACCATGTCAGAGTTCTATCTTAGTTTACTAGGTCATGGGTAATATATCCAAGGTATGGTACAATAAGTGTACCCATTCAGGCTGTGGTTCTTCCCCGTAGACCTTGGTCCATTTCGTGAGGTGCGTACGTGGTTCTTCCTCGTAGACCTTGGTCCATTTTGTGAGCTGCGTATGTGGTTCATCTCGTCCATCATATTTGTCTTCAAACCATAGCTACGGCTTCCCAAACCATAGGTGCATCATCCTTCTACATTTGTGCCAATCCTCAAAATTTCCTTCATGTGTACCCCACCATCGTGCGGGTGTTGCGCACAATGCCCATTTCAACTCATCGAACCGTTGCTGTTCTGGTACTGTTCTTTCAAATTTGTTCAGGAATTCATCCAACTATATCAATCCATCATATGTTGGTAGCTCTCTTGACTCCTTTGTCATGCAATGCGGTGATCTAACCATCATGTTGCAATTCAGTGTCATTACTTCGTGCAACCGATTCTGCCATCGCTCTACTTCTTCGTTTGAATCCGAAGTGCAGAGCTTTTGCACTCCCACGAGATCTTCCCATATATAGTCGGATTCACCCAATCCTGGTCTCACGCAGTTATCTTGTAAATACAATCAAGATCATCATCGCACACTGGTTCATTGTAGCGTGCTCCTTCAGCTGGGTCCAGTGGGACTACTACGCATAATGACTTTTTCTCGAAGATCATCTTGCACTTCTTCAGGTTGATGACTTCGTTCATATCGGTGGCCCATTCTATTCCTAACAGTGTGGGATAAGGATTGTTGTCATCGACAATATCCATTACTTCAAAGTCTGCATGCGTGCTCACGCCTTCAATATCAACTATTACCCCTTGCAACCATCCCATGGGCAGAATCTTCTGTTGGTTCACCATTCATAATTGAATAGGGGACCATTGTAACATGGGCTTGCCCATGCATTCCATGTTTGCTTTGGTAATACATTCACGTCCGAACCCATATCTATGATTACCTGATCGATTTCATATTCCCCAATTTATGCAATCAACCTCATTTCTCTTCCAGTGCGCAATGCATGCTTTCCCAATTTCCGAACGACGTGCAGTTCCCCTGACCCCGTGCACCTGGTGATCAGCTCCTATAGTCCTTTAACTACCTTGTTGTCATGCAGCAGCTTCATGCATGTCTCCAGAAAGGTAGTGAGCATCGAAGGATCCATTCTTGGCTCTGGTTGATCCTTACTACCTGAAGTGGAGGCCTCCACGAAGCTCTTCTTAGCTTCCATGAATGTCTCCTTTGCTCATTCTAAGTCAAACTCGGGTTCCTTCGTGGGAGCCTTGCAAACCCACATGCTTTCTTTTGGTTGCTTCCCCTTTTCCTCTCTTGTAGTCACACCACTTTTGAGTATCATGTTTACATTCAGGTCCTCTTCGCGCAGTTCAGACCTCATCATTTGTATATTCTAAGTCGAGGGTGGCTGGAGTACCCATTTTTCGTGCATATTTGTGATCAATGTAGGACACTCTATTGTTTCATGATCAATTTGAGCACAATACGTATAGGATATCCTCATCAGATCGGTACAGTCATGGGCATAGTGCCCTGGTCCTCTGCAATTGTAACAAATTAACTATCCACGGCCCCTTCTTGGTCCCATTCCACCTTGTCCTCGACCTCAACCCTCAAATCCAATGTGCGCCATCCCCACATCTGGGTCAAGGGCTTGCGTTTCAGTCTACATCATATAGACTGGGGTCCAATCCGTTATTAGCTCGTGACTGTGGCAAGTGCACTCATTGTGGCCTACCGACCTGCAGAAATTACAAAATAATTGTTGGGATGTCTTTGTATATTTCTGCAGCAAATGATAATTGTTTGTCGTGTGTTTCCCTCCTATTTGACAGATCGTGCATGATAAAGTGGGTGCCACACTTGGCCATGCTTGCACCTCTGGTCTCAGTGGCATTGGCCCTCCTCCTGCCAAGTAGTTCATGAACAATGGACAATGATCCTTGTCATGGCCCTGGCCTTTGCATTTTATGCACCATACTTCTTCACGCACCTCTAGCCACAGTGCCCTATCCTGCTTGAACCTTTGCATTTCCAAACATAGATTGTGTAGTTGCATGTGGATTTGTTGAACTCCCAACCCAGGGTCTTGTATCGGGGTCTCATGTAATCTCATCGACATTTCCAATGCTTCGGTTTGGGTAGAAAGTTTCTATTGTGACAGTGTTGTTCTCAAGTGTGGTGCCAGAGATGCTACAAACCATGCACAATGTTGTGCATATGTTAACGTCATATTGGCTTCAAAGATCGTACTCTTTAGCCATTGATCCAGATCCCAAGGAGTCTCACCCAGGAGCATCGCAATCTCTTTAAACCCAATGATTGATTGTGCTTCTGACTTTGGTCTGCAAAATTCTCTGTTCAACTCGTTCTGGATCTCTGCTATCCCTGTGTTTGGGTGGTTGTTAGAATGTTTTATATACCATGTTAATGCACAATCCTGCAGCGTGCTCACCAATGTGGCCTTCTTAATATTGTCATCTATGACACCCTGTGCTTCCCATACTGCTCTTACCACAAACCAGAATTGGTCCAGATCCTCATTCCCTACTCCTCTGAACACTGGTAGTTTGATCACGCTCGCCATACTAAACTTGGAGGTGGTGGAGGTGGAGTGGGTGGAGATGGAGGTGAGGGAGGTGAAGTGGGTGGCGATGTGGGTAGAGGTGGTAACCGCAGAATCTTCTACCTTATCAAACTGACCGCGCTTCTCGGAGAAACCTTCACGAGCTCGTCCTCACTCTCCCATGAGGGTGAAATTAAGGGATTGTTTTCTAATTCTTCACTACTTCCGCTTCTATAGATTTTTCCACTCCACGTAATCCTAAACATTAATTTATTCACATAACCCGTTTTTCATATAACAGTATCTTAATCCAGGTGTTCAAAGATTTAATATACTTACCTTGTGGTCCCTTGAGAAAATGTCGCTCTACCTTGCTGTAACTGACGGTTGTGTCCACTGCGAACTCAATAATAAATCCTTCTATTATTCAATCGAGCTAAGAATCCAGAACTCGCATTATCTTATCCTCTGAGGCTTCTAGTCTATGCACTAGTTCCGAAGTCCACACTATTGGTTTGTCGAGCCTACACCTTCCTTGGTTGTCCTCTAACTTCACAATCCACTCATACAGCTCTGATGGAAAGGATGTAAAGAAAATATCATGGATTTTAGTGTACAAATAGCGATCCAACCACTGTTCCTTAGATACCCATGGATCTCTGTTTTCCTACACCATGAACTCCTGAATCTTCTTATCCAACCACTCTTCAATTTCCTTCTTTGTTGGGTTCTAGTGGCATGATATCGGACATCCCTTATGCAGATCACGGTCTCGGCAACGAAACCATTTGTTGGCTTAGTGGGGCCTAAACTAGGTTTGGAAGTGATTTAGCCAAGCAAATCTCGGTACTACTGTCCCTTACGGCAATAGTTCATGGAGCGCGGACTGAGGTCTCACCCAAAGTAGTATGGGAGGGTGTTAGAACCAGGTTTCTGCACCCTGGTGGTGTCTGATATGTGGTGATTTGTACACAATCCAACCTTCGCACTTACTGCGCTACGCTCACCTGCAGGCACCCTGCACCCTATGATACTGTCTTCGCGTAGCTCTGACCCGTGTTATTTACCCAAGTCTTCCTTTTTAGGCTTCATTAACTTGTTTACTTAGATCAAATTCACATTTAAGAATTCATAAGAGTATTCATGAAATGCGCGTAGTAAATAACCAGAATAAAAGTAATGCATAACATCAAAATACAGATTCAAGAACAAATGCACAAAGTAAACTTCTCTTTATTAATTGTAAATTCCAAGTACAGACCTGACTCTGCCCTATGGACTCAGCTGCAGCGGTCTGCGCACTCAGCTGCGAACTCTACTAGGCCTCTGCGCACTTAGCTGCAGAGCCTCTTCCTACCACTACGACCTAGTACACTTCAAATTCCACTCTAGGCTCTAACCATGCCTTCGCTATTCTATCTCTCTATGCTCTCCTAAGCTATATTTATACTTAGATCCTCACTCTATTTATAAATCCCATGGTCCAGAGACCATGGGTAGTCTAACACAACTTTACATTAAATTACAATTCTTAGGGCAGACAACCCTATGACTCAATTATACAATTCGCGCTCAACACTTGTACCTCATGGATTTCTACACCATCTTTGACAAAAACTTAGGCTTTGAGCCCCAAAAACTGCTGCGGGGGATCCCATGCCCAACAATGATGGTAGGCGGAGCTACCTCCGGTATCTTGTACAACTTATTGACCAAAGTATAAATCATAGAGCAAAGTCTAGAATCAAATACATCATGTCGCTTCCACAAGTATGGTTGTCCTAATAATACATCACAAACCTCAAGTGAGATAACATCACACAATACCTCATCTGTGAATGGCTTGATGTTGTAGGGAAGGCAACACTAGTGGCTGACGTAGAGATCTCATCCTTGGTGAAGCCACCCATTGGTGTACGACTGTGAATGTGTTGTATTTGGTAGGCCCAGCTGCTTCACGATCTCTACTGAAATCAGGTTCTTTTAGCTCCTTCTATCGACAATGAACTACAGTGAAGAACCCTTCATCCACATTTTTGTGGAAGAGGAGTTCCCCCTCCTATGGATATTCAGGCTCATTCTTCTAGATCTTGGTGGTGGCCACCATGGCACTATGCTCCACATTAATGATTTTCTTCCCTTTTTCATTCCCCTTGTCGGGTTTTGACTCAGAGTTGGAACATGCATCTGATTTGGAAGCCTTTAGCTTAACCATCAGTCACTGCTTGGCCCAACACTCACTCATGTTGTGATTGGAGCTCTTATGGAACTCACACCATTTTCCCATGTCTTTCTTTATTTTCATGGTGTTGTTCTTTTCTTGTGGCTTCGACGGTCATACTAGGTCGCCCTGCCTTGGCTTTGTCCTTTGCTTTGCAGTTTGGGGGGACCTTTCCCTTGCTTCAAATTCACAAATCCAAAGTCTCGATTCTTCTTTTTAAACTTCTGCTCAATCTTGACAACATATCAATATGTCGTGCCAAGTAGGTAGTTGCGGTACTTGAGTGCCAAATGTCGCTCAAAATCCTTGATACCCAAATTTGTGTGTAGGGTATGGAAACCATTGGTAAACTCCAACATGTCTTGGTCCCTTCCCTATCGCAACGTTGTTCACTTTATGTATTTATCCTCATAGCTCCCAACAGGGTTTTATTTCTCCTTGATGGCATCCCAAAACGAATTTGAAGTGGGTATGGGTGAAAATAGTGAGGGTGTACCTTTTTCCTTCTTCTCACAGTAGGTTTCCCACCACTCCTTGACATGGGGGGCGACTTTGAGAAGTGCAAAAGTGATATTTTCCCAGTTAGAAAAATCATGAATAGGAAAATATCCTTCTAACATATTTAACCATTTATCTATGACATCTACATCTATCTGAACTTCAAATATAGGGATGCCAAAATTAACTTGTGCCTTAAAGGGTGTGGCACTTCCATAGTAGCTGCTGGAAGAAGATGTGTCACCTTTGGGTAGACATTGAAGTATCTAGGCAAAGTTTTACATTATTGCGTTCCTCTGTCCCTCAAGGGCTTCTTCGAGCAATGTTTTGAAATTTTCTCCTTCCCCCTCATCATTCTTCTCTTTCACCATGGGAGGTCATCGAGATTTGTGAGGTTGGTTTTGCAAAGGCTCAACTAGTTCGAGCCCTAACTCCTTATATCCTGACCTCGTTGGGGACATGCAAATAAAAACAAAAAAAGAGCTGACCACTCTGATACCACTGATCTGAAATTAAACATGAATGTAACAAATTACCCATATAACCATAAATACATAGATGCAACAGAAATAACACTTCATTTCATTAATATCAAATACTAAATTATGCTTACAAGTAGAATGGAAATTAAATTAGCTTGGGCGATGGTAGCTTATCTCTGAGAACAGATGTGGTGGCTACATGCCTATGAACTATGTTAAAATGACGCTCAAAGGCCTATTTATTATTGAGAAACAATGGCAAACCCTAAACATCCAAAAGCCTAAACCTAGGAGATGAAGTGCCAAAACTGTGGGCCCAGTTTGGGTAAATTGGTACATCAACTTCCGAGGGTCGTAACTTTGGCACATGATCTCCATTTGGATATCATAATACATCATTTAGAAGATCTCAAAGAGGCGTTCAAAAGAAAATTGGTCACCCAATTTGGGACTTTTCCAATCTCTTCATTTTCCATAAAAATGTCCTTTAGTTCATCATTACGGCTCCAGAAGTTTGGGAGCCAAAAAATGCCAAAAATAGTAAGTTGTGCTACAATTAAGGAAACTAAAAAGAAACAACAATGGGGGTCCAAGTGGAATAGGTGGGTGGTGACCAACATACGTGATAAGTCTCATCAATAGGTAAATTATATGGACCTTAATGCCACTCTCCAGTTTATTAAAATCAATTTTTCTCACATTTCTTTACATATTTTATTATATTTTGCTTAGTGAGAAGGGTAAAGATGAGATGTTATGTCATTTGGCCTAATGTGCATTAATTGCAGGATTTGGAGAAATTTTGGCTAATTTAAGTTTAGGAGCTCAAAGTAGACAAGAAAGATGGATTTAAGGAGATTGGATCTCCCTCCTTAACTCCTCAATCACTCGAATATTCTTCCACCAAATCTCATCAGCTCAGAGTTACAAGGACCGAAGCCAGTGATAGTTGAAGACAATTTGATCTCGAGTTGGGAGCCAAGACTCCCTAATTTTAAGGAAGTTGCTGGTAGCTTCAGTTGTATAAATAAGAAGGCCTAGGGCCTCATTAGGATTCGACTTTTTTTGAGGTAACCAAGAGGAATTTTCGAGCTAAGACATTGTGAATGATAACTCTTATGTATTTTTGTCATTTTGATTAAAATGAAAAGAATTCCCTTGATCCAGCACTAAGTTGACTTAGAGGGCTGAAGGTCTTGGGTTAGGGCCCAAGCCTAGCAGCAGAGGTTCCTCTTTATGTACATGTATGCTTAGATCACATTCATAGTTAGTTGCTGAAGTGATTTTGGTTTTGTTTAATTTGAAATTTTTTGGATGATTACTTAGTTTGATTCAATTTGTGCATAGATAGATGAGTGGTACAATAGTGATAGTAAACACTTCAGGAAATCTTGTGGTAGTGGCCTTTGCCTCATCTCGCTTATGGGATCATGGTTGGAGGGTTCCATTCACACAACCCAAAAACAAATTTATTGTTTGATCACTGCCTATCCTGGGGTTTCTCGTTGCATAGATCATTGTTTCTAAATTTCTTAGAAGTACCTTCGATTGTGATTTTTGTCTCTTGAGTTTGCTATGGTTTAGAAGCACTTAAATTTGTAAACTTAGCCATTACCTAGTAACAGCTATGTTTTTCCTAAATTTAACTTATCTTTTCCATATATAAATGAAGTTGTGCATAAATGAAGAAAATAACGTATGTTGTTGTAGGAGTTTCTGATCTGCAGGGAGACCTCATCTCACCAGCCTCATCCAAGTCTTCTCCACCTACGCTGCCAAAGCCCACCAAACCCTAATCTGAATTTCTGTCTTGTAGCAAAGTGGACATTTTCGTTGACCAAGTCCAACCATATTGAAACCTTGGAATGAGCCTTGGGTAGTGTGCACCTCCTCGGTGCCTTAGTTCCCCATCAGACACCTTTCCCATAGATCATCCTACCTTTCCTACCTCCCTATAAGCTTTCGGCCTGTTTCCTATAGTAAAACAGGGCATCCTGTAGTAGAACTAGGATATCTTGTAGTTCTACAGGAAACCCTGTAGCAACCTGTTTTAATCCCAAATTGTGCAGAAATGGTCATCTGAGATTAGGTTAGGCCTCCAATTTGCTTCCATACCCTCGACACCATTCCAAACTTGTTTCCTCGTACCTGTCTCCCCTTCCAAAGAAACAATTGGTTAAATTAGCATTTGCATTTATAAAACTAAAAATAAAAAAGGCCTTTTCTGTAATTTCTTGTTAGCAGATGCATGCAGTAGTCACAGTAGTTTTTAGATAAATTTCCATGCTTATTTAGTCCATATAACTAGATGTTATATGCAAGGTTAATTTAGGTCTCTCGTGCAAGCAATATATGTATATGCTTAGCTAGATGATTTCATGTCACTTTATAGCACCTTCCAATTCAACACTTTCATTTCCTAGAGTAGGCAACATTTCCTTTATGCATTAAGAATAATTTTCCCTTTGCTATTTGGTATTCAGATTCCTTCTAGCCAATAGAAGATTGGTTTGAAAAACCCTAGTGGTCTATTGCCCCAGTTGAAAGTGACAAGAGTAGACCATTGCATCTATTGTCTATACAACACTATCACCTCCATGTTTTTATGAACCCCTGGTTGATGAAGTAAAGTTGGTAGCCCTAGGAGTTGCAACATTCTTACTGCAATACTAAAGCTCATCACTTTTTGGCATTGTTGTCAAGGAGGTGTCTAAGTAGATGTGATTTTTGCTTTCCTTCTTAGTTCCATTCAACAAATAGTTGCAACCTTTGCTTTCTTTCCAATTTTTCAAGTAGTTCCATTCAATAAATAGTTGCAAATCTTTGCCTTCTTTCCATTTTGCAAGTAATTATGAAAAAAGCCCTAAATTTTTTTTCCTTTCATGGCTCATAGGAGTAGATACAACTTAGGAAAATTTTTGCAAAATACCTCCACCGCATCTAACAAACAACCTTCCCTCTTCTTCGGTGGTTTTGAGCTAGAGGACCCATTAGGTGAACCACCAAAGATCTTTGAAGAGCCTATTGAGGAGGAGGAAGAAGAGACCACTCCACCCACCTACGCCATGGCTGAAAATAGAAATGGAATTGAAGATAAAGAAGGAGCTGAAAATAGAGTGGAGGGTGCTTTTCCCATCAGAGAAACTAATGGATATTCTATGATAAAAAACATAAGGTCCTTTTCCCTTCCTCACTTCCATGACTTGACCTTAGAGGACCCATATACCTTTTTGTTTGAGTTTGTTGTCATATGAAAAACTTATGATTATACCTCTGATGACCAGAATTTGAAATTGTTTCCATCCACCCTCAAATATGCAGCCTTGCGCTGGTTCATGGGTTTACTTGGGGAAAATGTCACCGCCTGGGCTCAAATGCAACAAGCCTCAACAATAATTACAAGGATTATTGCAGGTCCAAAGATACCAAAGAGGAAATTTTTACAATGACCTTGGGACATGATGAGTCTTTGGAAGATTATGACCAAAGGTACCAACTCAGCTAGAAAAGGGCCAAATACACCCTCGATCCTGAATCTCCTAAGCTAGTCCTTCTTAGAGGGATCAAGGAAGATCTCCTGGAAACCGTAAGCATGCTGTCAGGAGTGGAAATATATTAGTTACCCTATGATGATATCAATACAGTTAAAAAAAATCATTATAGGGTAGCCAGAAATAAGGGTAGGGCTAGTCAAGATTTGGCCACTTCATCCTCCTCCAACACATCCATAAAAAGTGAAATCAAGAACATGATGGAAGACTTCAAGAGTGAAATGCTACATACCCTTTCTTTGTAAATGGACACCATGCATATCAAGAGGAAGCTGGAGGAAGTAGAAAGATCCTTAGTTGTCTTCTTCCCTAGATGCACCTGAAGGCACCCTAGAAACAAATGTTTGTTGAATCTTATAGAGATCTGCTTAGTCTGTGAGGAGAACCACTCCACAGATAAGTTCCCTTATCTTCCTGGATTGAAAGTTGTGTATCAAGGAACTGAAGGGGTGACTGAACAACTCTCCTATATCAACCAAAGGAGGCCTTAAGGACCTCAACAATACCTAAAGGGCATGCAAGGGGCATCCTATTCATATTACAACCATAAACAGAATGCATCCACTCCCCCTTGGTTCCCTCTTGTTCATCCTTCATGGTCCACACCTTCCCCCTGTTCTTTTGCACCTAAATACAAATTTGAACCTACCAGTCAATAATTTCATCCATATACTCCATCACAACCTCAGTGGAATGCACCATCCCAAGGGTGGAGGCCCCCATAAAACTAATCTCCAGCCTTACTACCTCCACCTCCATCTCAGCCACATCTCCTTCACCCTGCTCAACCTAAGAAACCTCAAATTCTTGCTCAACCAAATCCAAACCCGAACAAGAGAAGCACAATAGGTATATAGTGGGGAAACATATTACCCTACCTATGCTATGGAAATTAAAGAAATCAACCTCAGGTCTGCAAGAGTGCTTCTAGATAATCAACCTCCAACTCCACCTGAGGAGCTTGAAGAGGAAAAGGAGGAGAGTTTTCCTCAAGCCAATCCACCTCCTTTTCCTGAGATATTAATTCATCCTATCCAGCACACCCCAGAAGAGACTAAACTTCTGTGTGAATTGAAAAACGTATGTGTTAAAATCCCGCTCCTCCAAGCAATCAAGGATGTCCCCATCTATAACAAGCTAATCAAGGAGAAATGCTTCAAACATCCAAGGAGGTGAAAGAAACACACCCCTACCATTAATGTCATTAGATAACTGTCCGACTTAATGTTGGGGTGGATGATTTTCCCGAAGTATATAGATCCTAAAAGTCCTGTGTTAGATGTGCACATCAATGGTATCATTGTCCCCCATACCTTGATCGATCTTGGGGCTACCATCAATGTGATGGATAAGAAGACTATGCTTAAACTAAATCTCCAAGGATCATTAATAAAGACCACAACAATCTTGCAGCTTACAAACAGGTCCACAATAGCTCTTGAGGGAGTTGTTGAGGATGTGATGGTATGTATTGATTCCTAGGAATACCCTACAGATTTCTTAGCTCTCTAACCTAAGACCAATGGTTATCCTCTCATCCTTGGAAGTCCATGGTTAGCCACTATTGATGCTTACATAAGTTGTAGGGTTGGGAATATGGCCATTAAAAATGAGCATTTTTCTACACATTTGGTCTTGTACCATCCTTCTAAACCATATCTAGAGCATGACTTACCTTTATGGTTAGAAGAGGAGGAGGAAGATGAATTCTACTCTTCCCCAACCTCTACTCTAGAAACCTGATGAAGGTGACCTAATTGAGAAACCTGATGAAGGTGACCTAATTGAGAAAATCCTCTAGCATCAGCCCCTCAATACCTTGTCTCTTGAGGCATTAGTGAAGAAAGCTGAATATAACCCTTGGAATGATTTGTGCCTAGATGAATCAAGTCATACTCATGTCAAGATGATATAATTTGGTCTAGAAAGAATATTTAAAATCAACCCCTCTCTCTCTACACATCAGGAAGCGAAGTTTTGTGACCTGCTAAGAAAGAATTTGGATGCCTTTTCTTGGAGTTATAAGGAAATGAAGGGAGTGCATCCTTTGGTGTGTACTTACCACATTTACATCAAGGAAGGCTGCAAGCCAATGTTCCAACCTTAGAGGAGAATGAACCCAACCCTCAAGGATATAATCAAAGAAGAACTGCAAAAGTTGTTGGATGCAGGGTTCATTTACCTCATCTCAGATAGTGAATGGGTGTCTCCTTTGGTTTTGGTTCCAAAGAAAAATGGGAAGTGGAGGATATGTGTGGACTATAGAGAGCTAACAAAAGCCACAAAAAAGGGCCATTTCCCTCTACCTTTCATTGATAAAGTATTATATGGTCTAGCAGGAAAGAAGCTCTTCTCTTTCCTGGATGGATTCAGTGGTTACAATCAGATCCATATCAGCATAGAGGACCAACATAAAACCACCTTCACCTACCCTTGGGGTACCTTTACCCATAGGGTCCTTCCTTTTGGATTATTCAAAGCTCCTGCCACTTTTCTAAGGGCAGTCGTGAGCATCTTTGCAGAGCTAGTCCATGACTCTATGGAAATTTATATGGATGATTTCACCCCCTATGGGTATGATTTCCTAGAGGCTTTCTCTAACTTGAGAAAAGTATTAAAAAAATGCATTAGAATGAACTATTCCCTTAGTCCTAAGAAGTGTGAGTTCTTGATGACTGCAGGGGCTATTCTAGGTCACTTAATATCCCAGGAAGGACTACAAGTGGACTCAAATAAAATTGCTATGATAAAGAGGGTCCCTACTCCTTAGAAGAAGAGGGAAGTTAGAAGTTTCCATGATTTAGATGTATACTATAGGATATTCATAAAATACTTTAGTAAAGTAGCCTCACCTTTGCTTGGATTAATGGCCAAGGACTCTGATTTTTTGTGGTCAGAAAGTTGCCAAGGGGCCCTAGAAACCCTAAAGGAAAAGTTGACTACTGCACCTATACTTTGAGGCCCAATTTGATATATTCTTTCCACATCCATGTTGATGCCTCTGACAAAGGTATAGGAGTAGCTCTAGGCCAGATAGATGACAAGTTACCTTATTCCATTTACTTTATCAGTAAAAATTTGTCTAAGGCTAAATTGAACTATACTGTGATTGAAAAATAGCTCCTAGTTGTTCTCCATTCCTTAAATAAATTTAGACATTACATCACTGGTTACTAGACCTTTGTACATATTGACCATGCTTCTATTAAATATTTGATGAACAAGACTTATGTGAATGCTCGAATTATTAGATGGTTGTTTTTGTTGGAACATTTTGATGTAACTGTCATTGATAAGCCAGGTAGAGAAAATGTAGTTGCAAATTTTTTGTCCAGACTGGCTTTGCCTGCAGATGAGGAAGGAATGGTTGATGATCAACTTCCGGGGTTGAGCATTTATTCATTGTTTCAGTTCTCTCTCTATGGTTTGTTGGCATAGAGAATTACTTAGTGGTTGCACAGTTCCCTCCAAATTTTCCCTCCAAGGAAAAGAGAAGAATTATAAGGAAAAGTGCACCATTCACTTGGATTGGGGGAAATCTCTTTAAGCTAGGCCCAGATCAAATTATGTGATCCGGATTTAAATAGGAACGCAACAAATTACAGAGATAACCATATACACAAATATGCAGCGGAAATAATACTTCATTTCATTAATGGAAACTACTAAAATATGCTTACAATCAGAAATGGAAATAAACCAGCTAGGGCGATGGTAGCTTATCTCTGAGAAGAGATGTGAGGCTACATGTCTCTGAACTGTTCCGAACTTGTGTTACAATGAGGCTCGAAGGCCTATTTATTATTGAGAAACAATGGAAAACCCTTCACATTCCAAAACCGAACCCTAGGAGATGAAACGCCAAACTATGGGCCCCGTTTGGGGGTAAGTTGGTACATCAACTTCCCGGGGTCGTAACTTTGGCATATGATCTTCGTTTGACGCGTA
>APFE031425608.1:35012-52880 GCA_000404065.3 Pinus taeda
CGTTGAGGACAACACTTTTTTTGAAAGAGAGGGGCATGTTGGGTCCCTATAATACTAGTGATTACCCCATTACTATGGAAGTTGTACCCCTTATTAATATTGTTGTGCCCCTATTGCCCCCATATTGTTATTACTGTGCCCCATAGAATCCCTCTATTGTTATTTTTGTGGCTTTATATTATAATTGTTAGGTCGGCTGGGATATATTGTGACTCCTTAGACTCCTATATATAGAAAGGAGGTTTTGTCATTTGTATCATCCAAAAATTGTTCATTTAGTTAGTAAAGGAGGTTTCCCCCTCGAAGAGGCTGAATTCTAAGGCGTTGATCTATCTTTTCTATCTTTTCTTGAACTGGTTTCATAACAGACTAGCTATTCGAGAATTATCTGCAACCATGTAATTACAGTGAAAGGTAGGTGACCCATATCCTCTGTTTTTTTACTTGATAGCTAGAAAATAGAAAAGGAAAAGAAATCTAAATTTTTTTATAGTAATTACAGTGTGCATAGGGATAGACAAAATTGTGCAGAGAAATTGTGTGGGGATAAAGGAAGAATTACAATCATCACCCTCCTAAATTCTAAACCCCCAGTCACCTTGGAAATATCTAAAGACAAGCCACCAAACTACCTACATTCACATTGAAAGGGAAGAGAAAATGACAAGAGGTTTCAACAGAAGAGAGCCCACAAGGACATCTAGAATACACCTCCATCCCCCTATGGTAGAGATATTTAGAAGGCATTAATTTTTGGAATTATTAGAGATCCTTAGAGGATATGATGATGATGTAGCTCGAAAATTTTCCATGTCACTCACACCTCAGGCTAGAGTCAATGCCACTTCTGTGGTGAGAGAATTGTTAGTAAGAATTACCCCTAAAAGCACTACCAGAATCACTACACCCCCTCTATGCTTACAATGGAGAAAGGAGGATAAATCTAGCAACACTTATGCCAAGAAGAACTTTTTCTTGAGAGGTGAGGAGCCAATTCAGGACAAAAATGGGATTAGAAGGGAGATCCTTCCCTATACTTGGGATGAAGTAAGCTATCACATTCTCAAGTATATTTATTGTGAGCGAAGGCTCAATATAGTTTATGGTTACCAATTTAGACTCCTCCATGAGCTGAGATTTGGAGAATAATTACCCCTTAACATAAGACTTAGTGTGCGCTACTTCTTGTTGCAATCAATAATAGACATGAGAATAAAGGTACTGAGAGGAAAACAAAAACAATTGACACATCATGGACTAATCAAGCTCACACTAGAAGATTCCCTAAGCGAATTAAGAGTCCCTATTTTATGTTCCACATTTATGGACATGGACAGGGAGGTTTTAATTGAAGCAATTAAGTATGAAAGAGACCCAACCTCTAGTGGTCAGGAGGAAGAAGAAGAACCTGAACAAGAAGAAGAGGAACCTGAAAAAGAAGAGGAGGAACCTAAAGAAGAAGAGGAAGAATTGAAGAGGAGGAATATACCAATAAAACAGAGGGAGAAATAATAGTGGGGAAGAAGCAAAGAAGGATGAGGCAAGCCCTGAAAAGCATACCAAGGAAGGGGAGGAATCTCCAAGAGTGTCTCCTAAACTCACAAAGAAGGAGGCAACTGCTGCCTTAACTGCCCTAAGCACACCCATAAACTCAACAGGAAAATGTTGGAGGCACACTTCCCTATATTTCAAAACAAGGAGGAGCACTAGGATAAAATAGGAGAGACCACAAACACCTACCAAGGCTCATATCATCATTGAATACTCTCTAAAAGGACAAGAAAAACTAGTGTACCCAGAAATGAAAGGTGAAGAGGGCACATCAAAAGAGGCTTCCCCAAATTCACCAATCACTTATGTTAGGAGGCCTATCATCAGGTCAATCTCAGAAAGGAAAATCAAAGAACCTTTGAACCCATTTCAGAAAAGGAAAATACTCCTACAGGAAACACAGAGAATCCTACAGGAAACTCTATCAACATTACAGGAAACACAAAAAAAAGTAGCAAGAAGGAAAGAAAGGACAAAGAAAAGGAAAGGAAGCAACAACACAAGTACAGGGGAAGAAAAATGCTCCAAAGACATTAAAGGGAGACTCCCAAGAGCTACAAGAACCTAGCCCACAGCACAACCTCAGCTCCTATTACAGATTCATTGAGCAAGGTCGAGTAATACCACAAAAATTTCCATCCCTCTCTTCTTTGAGTTTGAGAAGGAGAGATCAAGGACACATCACTTAATGCAAATCGCTAAATCAAATAATGTAAAGTATGTGGGCCATATGGAAGAGAAACTACTAGAGATGGGTAGAGAGTTGAGTGAGATACGATACAAGGAAAGAGTGATGAAATCTCAATTAGAGGCTAAAAACACATGGCTGAGGAGGAAAGTATAGGAAAAAGAGAGCCAATTGGCCACTATAGAAATCCTCTCTATGGAGGCACTCTAATGTAGGATGCCATCAAAATCATATGTCTTGTACCTAAAATATCAATGGCTGCAATTTCATATAAAAACCCTAGCACAACGAGGGACTATGCCTTTCCAAGACTATAGGCAGTTCATTGAGCTCTGTGACCAAAGCATCCTAGAGGAGAGGGCCAAGACATATGAATTCTACTTACACAACTTGGCCTTAAGAGACTTGAATGTGTGGAACCCCAATCCAAAGTTGGGGGACTTACAACTAATGGTGTTGGCATCATGGATGAGTCATGAGGAAGCCAATGTTGAGGAAGTAAAGAGGGTATTGGAAAGAGAAGAAAAAGAGCACCTTTGCATTAGAAAAGAACATATCAATTCCATGATTTTCATTAGCACCCACAACATCATCGTCAATGATCCCTAGCTTACACCAAGATACCTAGCTACACAAGATACATCAGTCACTCATTTGGAGGATACTTTGAGATTTCTAGGGGATGAAAGTCAGCAAGCATGCCAAATGAGATGGGGAACCCTATCATACAACCTTAGGATTAGGGAGTATCATTCCCATGAAAGAATGAGGGATGCATTAGAAAGGACCCCACTATATAAGAAGGCAATGCAGAGACTCAAAATCAACTGGATTGGCTTGAAACTAAGTCCACCATTTCTCTTGGGTATGTTAGAAGGAAGAAATGAGGAAGAGGAAAGAGATAAGTGGATGAAATAGAGAAGCATGTAGGATTTTATCCATAAGAGGATAATACATCAGAGAGGCCACAAGTGCAATTAAAGACATGAACATAGATTAAGTTTCTCAGAGGATGAGAAACACTTTCAGCAGGGAGTGATGATGAGGCTAATCAATAGGTAAATTATATGGACCTTAATGCCACTCTCCAGCTTATTAAAATCAACGTTTCTCACATTTCTTTACATATTTTATTATATTTTGCTTAGTGAGAAGGGTAAAGATGAGATCTTATGTCATGTGGCCTAATGTACATTAATTGTAGGATTTGGAGAAATTTTGGCTAATTTAAGTGAAAAAAATTGAAGTAGAAAAGAAAGAGGGATTTTAGGAGATTGGATCTCCCTCCTTAAATCCTCAATCACTCGAAGATTCCCCCACCATATCTCATCAGCTCGGAGTTACAAGTAGCCAATCTCATTGAGGTCATTGGTAGGCCAGCAAGTGATATTTGAAGACAAGTTAATCTCGAGTTGGGAGCCAAGCCTCCCTAATTTTAAGGAATTTGTTGGTGGCTTCAGTTGTATAAATAAGAAGGCCTAAGGCCTCATTAGGATTCACCTTTTTTTGTTATAAGTCTTATGTATTTTTAATATTTTGATAAAAATGAAAATCATTCCCTTGATCCAGCACTGAGTTAACTCATAGGGCTTAAGCTCTTGGGTTAGGGCCCAACCCTAGTAGTAGAGGTTCCTGTTTCTATACATGTATTCTTAGATTGCATTCATAGTTAGTTGATGAAGTGATTTTTGTTTTGTTTAATTTGCAAGTATTTGGATGATTACTTAGTTTTCTTACATTTGTGGATAAATAGATCAGTGATACAATAGTGACAGTAAAAACTTCACAAAATCTTGTGGTAGTCGCCTTTGCCTCATCTCCCTAATGGTATCATGGTTTGAGGGTTCCATTCACACGACCCAAAAATAGATTTATCATTTGATCACTACATAACCTAGGGTTTCTTGTTGCATAGATCATTGTTTCTAAATTTCTTAGAAGTACCTGCAATTTTCATTTTGGTCTCTTGAGTTTGCTATGGTTTAGAAGCACTTCCATTCATAAACTTAGCCATTAGCTAGTAACAACTATGTTTTCCCTAAATTCCACTCATCTTTTCCATATATAAATGAAGTTGAGCATAAATGAAGAAAAGAATGTATGTTGTTGTATGAGTTTCTGATCTATGGGGAGACCTCATCTCACCAGCCTCATCCAAGTCTTCTCCACCTACATTGCCAAAGCCCACCAAACCCTAATCTGAATTTCTGTTTTGTAGCAAAGTGGAAATTTTCCTTGAATAAGTCCAATCATCTTGAAGCCGTGGACTAAGCCTTGGGTAGTGTGCACCTCCTCTATGCCTTAGTTCCCCATGAGACACCTTTCCCACAATTCATCCTACCTTTCCTACCTCCCTATAATCTTTCAGACTGTTTCTTGTAGTAAAATAGGGCATCCTATAGTAGAAATAGACATCCTATAATACTACAAGAAACCTTGTAGCAGCTTGTTTTAAGCCCACATTGAGCAGAACCAGTTATCTGAGCTTAGGTTAGGCCTCCACTTGGCTTCCATACCCTTGACACCATTCCATACATGCTTCCCCATACCTATCTCCCCTATCAAAGAACAAATTGGTTAAATTAGCATTTACATTAATAAAACTGAAAATCAAAAAGGCTTTTTCTACAATTTCTCGTTAGCACATGCATTGAACTGTCACAATAGCTTTTAGATAAATTTCCATGCTTATTTAGTCCAGATAACTAGATGTTATATGCAAGGTTAGGTTAGGTATCTTGTGCAATAAATATGTGTATATTCTTAACTAGATGATTTCATGTCATATTATAGCACCTTCCAATTTAGCACTTTCATTTCCTAGAGTAGGTAGCATTTCCTTTCTGCATTAAGGATAATTTTCCTTTTTCTATTTGGTAGTAAGAGTCCTAGTCAATAGAAGATTATTTTGAAAAACCCTAGTGGTCTATCCCCCTAGTTGAAAAGTGGCAAGAGTAGACCATTGCATCTACTGTGTATACAACACTGTCACCTCCAAGTTATTATGAACTCCAGGTTGATGAAGTAAATTTTGTAGCCCTAGGAGTTTCAACATTCTTGCTCTGATACTTGAGCTCATCAATACACCTAGATCAAAACAACTCCTCTTGATATAAATGATATTCATCTTAGATCAGGAATATTATTGCAAAAGAAAAAATTCTCTTACCATCATTGAATAACAACATCCATAGGAATAAGATCCAAAGGGGGCTAGAGAACCATGGACCACACTTGATGGAGAGAAACCATTAGAACCTGAGATTGAGGAATTTATACTATGCCTATAGTTAGATCCTTTACAAGTTTAAGAGGCTAATCAACAAATAGTAGAATATCTAAATGACATGGAAAATAAGACATACATAATGATATAGATGAGAAAGTGGACCAAGGGCATCAAATTTATATTGAAATTTGGTTCCAGACAATGATTAAGTTGGAATGCCACTCTCTTCCTCAACAATTCTTGACATCACCGAAATTAAAGTAACAGGTCCCTCATATTGTAGTATATATTAAATCATATCTTTCAAACTTGCATAAGAGTTTATCTGTTATCCTATTGTGTAGATGGCTCCATTGGATGTATTCTTATATTTGAAATATATTTTATTTTTCAAGTAAAGTAAGATAGAAAAACGAAAAATAAAAAAAGTGTTGGTAATAATACTGAGAGGGGGGGGTGAATCAGTATTATCAAATCAATAAAACTTTTTCATTTCCATACTTAGATACATATATGCTACTTCAATTAAGGGAACCCGTGTGTATACACAACTGTGTCTAATGAAACTAGCGTATATCCAGAATACTTATGATCCAATTAATCCATTAAATGTTAGTGAATCAGAACTTCTTTAACCATATGTATAGTAAGCAGGTGCAGTAAAACAGAACAAATCATCACACACAAGAAGCACACATGAACACCATGATATAAGGTGGAAACCCAATGTGGGTGAAAACCACCTACTGCAAATCGTCTCTATCTTCTTTTAATAAGAAACTTCTTTTACAACAGTTCTGTAATAGTGCAGTCTTATACCAGTATGCAGGTTTCTACCTGCAGAAGGCTACAACCTTCTTTCGTTCTCTAGACTCTGTTGGAAGGGAGCTACAACCCCCTTAGCTCTTGTACTAGCCGATCCACTTACTAGTACGTAGGTGTTGGCCTACTGAAATGCTCCAACCTTTACTTGTTCTCCAGCTGCTACTGGAAGGGAGCTACCACCCCCTTAGCTCTTGTATTAGCTGAAGTACTAGTACGTAGGTGCCGACCTACAGAAGGCAACATCCTTCTCTTTCTTCCTCCAGGTACCACGTTTCATACATTTTCAGACTGGATACTCCTAAAGCACAACACTATAATTTGAAGGCCATGTTTCATCCAATTTTCATACTGGACCCATCAATATCATTGAAGCACAAAATAATCAATACTAGCATCATCAATTTCTGAATCACTGAAACACTAAAACCCTGTCAAAAACATAGTCACCAGAACACATAGCAGACTACAGAACTCTACAATAACAATCAAACCCAATCACAACTTCAAACATCATGCTACTACAATGAATCAAACCCGCGTATATACACGCTTTCCCCAAAGCCAACCCACGTACAGATCTATACATATTCAATCATGACTTTGAAGCTGTTTCAAACATCAACCATACCCAGATCATAACATGTGTACAATAAAACATGCATCAATAATTCAGATCTAGTCTATCCATGATCAAACCATATAAAGATGATGCATTTCAAACTATTTGATCCCGATCTATCCTTAGATCTTGTTCTCCATCAACCGGTGAGATCCCTCCTTAGCTTAGATCAAGGAATGCATCATAACCCATATCCTACATACTAGATCTCATACTACATCAGATATTCAAGTCTTTTTCCATGCACTTGCCTAATGATCTTCTTCTCCTTTTATAGTCTTAGGCCTTACTCAATACCATGGTCCAAAAACATAACAAAACAATACCACGGACCTAATACTTGGGTTCAATTCTTTTAGATGCAATACCACGGACCAAAACCATAGGATCAAAAGCTATCGGACTAATACCATGAACCAACCATAAGATTTCCCATGTGCGTGCGCTTTTCTCTGCATGAAAAGGAACTTTTCTCTGCATGAAAATGCGTGAAATTCTCTTTGCATAAAAATTCGTGAAATTTTCTCTGCATGAAAGTGCATGAACTTTTCTCTACATGAAAGTGCGTGAACTTTTCTCTGCATGAAAGAAACTTTTTCTCTGCACGAAAATGCATGAACTTTGTTGCATTTTAATTTATCCTGCATGAAAGAAACTTTTTCTCTGCATGAAAGTGCGTGAACTTTGCTGCACTATAATTTATCATCTGAGATGATTTGCCATCAAGGACAACACTTGTCTCATAATGCCAACAATCTCCCCCTTTGGACTTGATGCCAAAGCTAACTTGTCATACTGAGAACTATCATTTGATTCCTTTGAGTTGTCCGGCATCCCATGCATTCAGTCACATCTGATATCTCTTCTGTAGATTCATCTGGTTATAAATAAGTGAGATGTTCTTCTACGAGTGGGTTTCCATCAAGTACAACACATGCATCATAGTGCCAACAATCTCCCCCTTTGGACTTGATGGCAACAATACCAAATCACTCTCCCCCTTTGACATCAAGGGAAAAGGGCGGACCAAGATATTCTCTTCCTTTGATAAACATTCTGTTGTCCATACTCCCCCTGAGTGCCTGCTGAAATTTCTGAATGAGATCCCCCTTTGTATATGCCAAGGTGTACCAATCTGTCCATGCTCCCCCTGAGTACATGCTGAGTCTCTGCACTGCTGAAGTGTGTTGTTCATGCTTCCCCTGACTATAGGCAAGATCTGCAAAAAGATGTTCTACAAGAATAACATGACTCTATCATAAATGACCTTCCTATCACCAAAGACTCATACATACATCCATCTCTCAACCAAGTGAGGATATACAAATATTGACTTATCCACCCAACCAAGTGGGCTTACACCAGAAGTTTACTCATGATAAACAAGTACATTACATCATTCATCCCAGGCATAGTGGGGAAACCAAAATAGGCCGTTACATGACCTTGATAACAAAAGACATATATGACATAGAGACGAAATATCTATAGCAAGACTATGAAAGTCATCAATAACTAATATCAGTAGCATCTGTCAATCATATTCAAATCAGCAACCATGTTCTCCTTCTGCATTTGTTCCACTTCAAATCAACAACAGTTGAGTACTTGAACCAAAAACTTCTAAGATAATTCCAACAATGCATTATCAGAAGTTTATCTGCTCCCCCTGAACCTGTTTCAGATGGTCTCTGTCAGACCCATATCAGAATTCCTTCAAATAGAGTCTGTCCCCACTGATTTCCTTCAAAAACGCCATATACGCGACTACATCCACATAAACCTGCGTATATACGTGGATGTTCTTCATAAAACTCACGTACAACCATTTCCAGATCAGCAACCTATAAATGTCATGTAGCAAGGTATGTCTGCATATAGATATCAAATCATCCTCTTGAAAGACATCATAGCCATCTCATCAACATCAAGATCTGCATGATCTTATATATCATCCATGTATCATCATTCAGGGACATATGTATCAATCAACATATGTAAGTATCAATCTGTCATTTTATCATCATCATGTCTCCAACAATGCAATTTTGATTAATCATTCATGTATCCAGCATACTATATATAGTACTATGTATCTTTAGCTCAATATCATCAACTACAGTAATCCTCATTCACATGAGATCCAAGAACTATAGGAGACTTGCATCAATGATATTATATGATCTTTATGCATATGAGGATAGCAGCATATGATAGACTCATCATCAAGTAATGAAGATGTGTATACAAGCTTTGTACTTCTCCTTATCCTTATGAAGATCACCATGTAAGCACCATATATGCATTATCAGAGAATCGACCACAAATCTGATCTGAACATCAACTATGTAACCCCAAGAAACATATGAGATTTTGTCATGGACAACTCATAACCATAGTAAGATATATCACTTAGCCATATAAGCATCATCACCAAGGACTACTAACCATAATGCCAACAATGCATCATTAAAAGCATATGCTCCCCCTGAATCTGTGCCATATGTTCACTGTCAGATCTGATCATACATGTATTAGCAATAAGCATCAAGACTTCATCATCATCAAGTTAGGATAAAAAATACTTCTAAACTTCTTAGTAGTATCAAGACATTTCCACACATCATTAGAAGATTGTAACAATTATCAAACAGAGCAAATGGACTGCATCCTATCAAATCCTTTTCCTGAGCCCTATCCCTACTGCTTTTCTCAGACTGACATATACGCGACTATGCAATGGCCAACTCGCGTATATACACGACTTCTATTTATGGAACTTGTGTATGAGATTCAGAACACTGCAGTTTTATATTTTCAGCTCTCCCTGAGTCTTTTATGTCTGTGTTGTGTTGTGTCTGAGTATATTGTGTTGTGCCACATCTTTCTGACTATACTTCCTTCTTCTTCCATATCTTCAAGTGTGATGAAGTTTTCTCCTTTTGGTATGGTGCCCATACTTTATTCCTACATTCCTTTGCTATATGTCCAAGCTTGTTACATGCATAACACCTTACATGTTTCATATTCCTTTTGTAGCAATCAACAGCTTTGTGACCAAACATATTGCAAGAAAAACAATATCCCTAAAAGTAATGTGATGATATTTCTTTGTGATGATCTTGAACCATTCTTCTTCTACATCTGGCTGCAACATGTCCAAGATTATGACATACATAACATTGAACATTATTCATTGGAGAAGTAAAAGATTTTCTTTGAAGTATTTCTTTCCTTGGTTGTTGATGAGGTTTTCCTCTCATCTCTTTGTTGAACATTTCATATTTCTCATTAGAGTTCCTTGTCTTTCCTTGCGAGCTAGATTCAACTTCATTAGATTCATAAAAACCAAGACCAGTTTTGATAGCAGGAGACCTTTGACTACTAAGAATATCATCCAAAATTTTAGTACTGTCTTGAAATTGTAAGAGCTTATCCTTTTCTTCTAATTTATCATTTGGAATATTTACCTCAAACTGAAGATGCTCTTACTTTTCACGAAACTGCTTCTTTATGTTCTCCTTAGCTTTCCTTCCTTCTTCCAACTGATGTCTTAATTCAAGAAATTCATTCTCTTTTTTTTCAATAGCTTGGAGTAGTCCTTTATTCTGCTTCTTTGATTCTTCAAGATCTTCCTTTAGCAGGCAGATTGTAGCTTCAAGCTTTTCATAACAACTGGATCTACCTTTGAGTTTCTTGATGATTGTGCTCCTTTCATTGACTTCATTTCTTAATGATGTCACTTCATCCTGCAAATATTCACAGTTTTCCTTGAATAACTTCCTTACCTTATTTCCCTCCTCTAGTTGAGCTTTTAGTTTGGTAGATTCTTCTTTGAAGGCACATTCCCTCTTGCTCGACAGATCTTGTTGATCTCTAATTTTTTCTGTAAGCCTTTTAAATTTTGCCTCTATTTGATATCTTTCTTGTTCACCCATAAGCGCAAATTCAGTTGTTTCGCTATCCCTTTCATCATCTTTAAGAGGATAAATATATGCGTCACCAGAGGATAACAAATTCATACCTGATAGATCTTGTTCATCTTCATTCTGAAGTGATTTTGAACTTGATGTGCTTCTTCCACATATTCCCCAATCCATACACCCATTGTCATAGTTCTTTTGAGATGTCTTCTTCTTCTTAGGTGCTTTCTTCTTAAGCTTCTTTCCCATAGTTCCACGGATCTCCTTCAAGCAATCAAGCTTCTACCAAAGGACCTGCTCTGATACCAATTGTTGGAAATAATACTGAGAGGGTGGGGGTGAATCAGTATTATCAAATCAATAAAAAAATTTCATTTCCATACTTAGATACATTTATGCTACTTCAATTAAGGGAACCCGCGCGTATACGCAAATGTGTCTAATGAAACTAGCGTATATCCAGAATACTTATGATTCAATTAATCCATTAAATGTTAGTGCATCAGAACTTCTTTAACCATATGTATAGTAAGCAGGTGCAATAAAACAAGACAAATCATCTCACACAAGAAGCACACATGAACACCATGATATAAGGTGGAAACCCAATGTGGGTGAAAACCACCTGCTGCAAGTCATCTCTATCTTCTTTTAATAAGAAACTTATTTTGCAACAATTCTATACTGGTGCAGTCTTATACCAGTACGTAGGCTTCTACCTGCAGAAGGCTACAACCCTCTTTCATTCTCCAGACTCTCTTGGAAGGGAGCTACAACCCCCTTAGCTCTTGTACTAACCGATCCACTTACTAGTACGTAGGTGCTGGCCTACTGAAATGCTCCAACCTTTACTCGTTCTCCAGCTGCTACTGGAAGGGAGCTACCACCCCCTTAGCTCTTGTACTAGCTGATGTACTAGTACGTAGGTGCCAACCTACAGAAGGCAACAACCTTCTCTTTCTTCCTCCAGGTACCACGTTTCATACTTTTTTAGACTGGATACTCTTGAAGCACAACACTATAATTTGAAGGCCACATTTCATCCAATTTTCATACTAGACCTATCAATATCATTGAAGCACAAAACAATCAATACTAGCATCATCAATTTCTGAATCACTGGAACAATGAAACCTTGTCAACAACACAGTCACTAGAACACAGAGGAGACTACAGAACTTTGCAATAACAATCAAACCCAACTGCAACCTCAAACATCATGCTACTACAATGAATCAAACTCGCGTATATACGTGCTTTCACCAAAGCCAACCCGCGTACAGATCTATACATATTCAATCATGACTTTGAGGTTGTTTCAGACATCAATCATACCCAGATCATAACATGTGTACAATAAAACATGCATCAATAATTCAGATCTATTCTATCCATGATCAAACCATATAAAGATGATTCATTTCAAACCATTTGATCCCGATCTATCCTTAGATCTTGTTCTCCATCAACCGGTGAGATCCCTCCTTAGCTTAGATCAAGCAATGCATCATAACCCATATCCTGCATACTGGATCTCATACTACATCAGATATTCAAGTCTTTTTCCATGCACTTGCCTAATGATCTTCTTCTCCTTTTATAGTCTTAGGCCTTACTCAATACCATGGTCCAAAACCATAACAAAACAATACCACGGACCCAATACTTGGGTTCAATTCTTTTGGATGCAATACCACAGACCAAAACCATAGGATCAAAAACTGTCAGACTAAAACCATGAACCAACCATAAGATTTCCCATGTGTGTGCACTTTTCTCTGCATGAAAGTGCGTGAACTTTTCTCTGCATGAAGGTGCGTGAACTTTTCTCTGCATGAAAGGAAATTTTCTCTGCATGACAGTGCGTGAACTTTTCTCTGCATGAAAGAAACTTTTTCTCTGCATGAAAGTGCGTGAACTTTGCTGCACTATAATTTATCCTGCATGAAAGAAACTTTTTCTCTGCATGAAAGTGCATTAACTTTGTTGCACTATAATTTATCATCTGAGATGATTTTCCATCAAGGACAACACTTGTCTCATAATGCCAACAAAAAGGACAAAAGGATATAAAAAATCTAGAAGTGAAAAACTCTTTTGAGGCACTTGAGGTAGAGCCATTAGCTGAAAACCTCTTTAAGGCAACTTGTGAGCCTGAGAAAAAAGAAAAAATAGACTAATAAAGATCCCTAGGTGAAAACCTCCTTTGAAGCACCTAAGGTAGACCTACTAGTTGAAAACCTCCATAAGGTAGTTAGTGGGCCTCAAGGGAAAGAAAAGAGAGAAAAAGAAGAAAGAAAGAAAAAATGATTAAAAAAAGTGTTATTCTTACCCTGATAAATGTGCAGATATTACAAATAAGCAAAACATAATACGCATTCCAACCTACACATCATGCTTTAAGCCCAATGCATTCATCTCCAGAGGAATAAGGAAGCTTCCCCATATCAATCTCATTCATTTCCTAACCATCCAAAACACTCACCCATCTTTCCCATGACCTTTCCATTCATTTTCCTCGTTGTTCTGAGTTTCTATAGGAAGGCTCTATAATGATACAAGAAAGTACCATAATTAATTAAAAAAGTGGCATAAAATTGTTTTGACCATATCTTGCAAATTGTGCATCCATTTTCTAAGATTGTTTATGGGGAGATATATAAGGGTGATGGTAACATGTACATTTTTCTTTTTAGGAAATTATAGTGTATATTTTTCAATAAATTAGCCATTGTCACCCACAATTATTTCTCATTTTTCTCAAGATTTGTGCATCCATTGGATGATATTTTTTGGGGAGATGCATAAGGGTGATAGTAACATGATAAAAAAAATTCAAGAAATTCCAGTGTATATGTTTCAATAAATTAGCCATTGTCACCTACAACCATTTCTCGTTTGTCTTGAGAATCGTGCATTCATTGAATGAGATTTTTTATAGGGAGATGCATACAGGTGATGGTACATGCTCAATTTTTTTTGGAGAATATAATCTAATTTTTGAGAGATATTAGCTAAATAATTATGCTACAAGAAGTGGACACATTCTATAGCCCATATTTGGAAAAGATACACATATCGAAGATTTTCTTCACCTGTAACAAACAAGAAGGAACCTAAGGCTTCCTAACATTTATACACCCCATCAGTGCTTATCACCCCTCATTTCCCCCCTTACCGTCCATCACTTTTCCTTCATAGTAGCTAGACATTTCCATTTTTCCCTATTAGTCACAAGTGAAAAACTCCCCATCTCCACCAAAAACTTCCCTCTCAATTATCAAAACTTTGTGAAGGATCCTTCAAGAAAACAATCATGAGTCTGTGGAGCTTCTATGACTGCTACAGGAAACACACAATCCTATAACAAATTTCATAAGCCCTACTAGCCTAAGTCTCCATCATGTGTAAAAAAAACCACAAACTCCACCATATCTTGATGACAAGAAAGTCAACGATGAGTAGCTATAAGACCTCTTGTAGGCTGCTACAAGATCTTCTATCCACCTACAACAAGAACACTTCATCCACCTACAACAACAACATTTCAGATACTTGAACTAGAGTCATTTGGAACAATAGTAGCAACAACGAAAAGATTCTGAAAGGTCCCCAAGAGCAGTTGTAATAACATTAAAGCCTCCATTAGAGATTATCAAAGGCAAAAACATCATTTAAGTACTAAAGATCTTCAAACGAAAACTCAATAATTACACTAGTAGCATCCATAACATCTGCAAGAAACACCAAAGGTAAGGCCTAAGTATGCATCTCTCAAAACCTCCCCTTAAAACCTATTCTAGCTTGAAGAAACATTGAAAGTGTTAAAAGGAAAATGGTTTATAGCCAAATTTAGTTAGAGAATCCTTGGCCATATCTAGCACTAAACTCAAGTTTTATCCAAAGAACACCCACACGTGTGGGAGAGGAACAAGACAAAAGTGGAAAATGCTCAAGAAAGTGGGTTGTCATCTTCTACGCATGATAAAGAACAATGAGTACGAGGGTGTAGGTGGGGGCCAACTCACTTAACTCAAAGAACTCCATGCTTATTTTACCTGTAATATTGTTTATTTAAAAAAAAATAAAAAATAAATGGTGGGCCCACCATCTCTCGACATGCAAACTGGATGCTACAGGAACCTACATGCATTTCTACAGGAGACAAACATAAAACTACAGAAACCTACATAAGTTGCTACAAGAGACAAACAAAAAACTATAGGAACCTAGATATGTTTCTAAAGGAAATAGACAGATTGCTACAAGAATTTTAATTTTTATCCAGAACAACCAAAAAATCCTCAAATTACTTAAAAGGCAAGGGGATCTTCAAAATAAATGTAATTCATAGGTTTTTTTTTCCATAAACATTTGACAATTGTCTCAAAAGAAATTCCCAACATTTTACAATTTGAATTTACATAGTGTTGCAATGAGTGGTATGGTTGTTTTCTTTTTTTTAGAATAACTATAGTCTGACTGGTGGTGAATAAGTATATAATATAGATGGCTAAACATACTCTCATGTCCTTAAGAACCAATATTGTACATTTTCCTTCTACTATAGGCCGCCCTGCTACTATAGGAAACCCTAGCTTGTTTAGCAATAGAGAATCAAACAAATTTAGAAGAGGTAGAAACAAAAGAAAAAATAAAGTAGAGACAAAGGACTCCATTGAAGAATGGATGGAGGAAAAGGAAGAAGAAAAATAAAAAATACAGGCTAAGCCAAAGATAGATGTAGAGTTAAAAAAGATAGGATTAGAGGCTCAAGACGTTATAGCACCTTAGGTAGAATCTTGGGAGGTCATTGAAACACCAAGATAAATAACAAAGAAAAGGAAGAAAAATGATACAATAGATCCCACGATCTATAAGGAAGAAGGGAACTCTCTAGAGGAAGAAGTAGTTGCATTAACCAAAACCTCATTCTACAATAAATTTATCCAATGACTTGGGGTCCACTGGTTTGGGCTTAGATTCATTCCTCCACAACTGTTAGGCCTAAAATAACCTAAACATTAGGAAGAGGAAGAAAAGGAATAAAAATAAATTAATGAACATGTAGGCTTTCATCTAGCAAGGGAAGCTATATCCACATCAACATGGGATTTTGGGATTTTAGAAAATTCATCAGAGACATACATGAAGAACAATAGGGAAAATAAGATGATTAGGTTTTTGAGAGGATGAGAAACAATTTTATTAGGGGGTATAATGGTATTTCAAATTAGATACAAATTAAGTCCCATCTAACCTCTCCTAGGCATATTTAGCCTTTCCTTCTACACTTAATAATGTATTTTTCAACTGTAATATGTTCTTAGGATGGTTAGACATGATTGTCATATATTGTGTACCTAATTCATTTATTGTGTAGGATATTGAGAATATTTGATGCAGATCACAGGAAATATAGTCTAGCCCAATGAGAGAGATGATCCCTATAGCCCAATGAGTGGGTCTAGCAACAAACAAGACAATCTACAAGACACTTTCCTAGACTACAATTGAAATTAAAGAAGAGGAAGGAGACCTACCTTGTTCTGATGCTATGATGTATTTCTTTATTAAAGATCTTAATTTCTTGCTCCCTCAGGCTCGATCCTCGTTGCTTATGGATTTTGAATACCTACATAAGAGACCAAGAACACAACAAAGTATAAAAGCGCAACCAACATAATTCAAATATAATCCACTCAATAGATCAAGGAGCATTAAGATAAATGAAGCATCAACACAAACATTTATGGAAAGTGAACCAATAGTTGTATATATTAAGAAACTGAAAAGGGAAGCATACAACATATGCCTTAATGTTGAGGCCTCCCTTTGGGTGGATGTCCAATTCCAAGCAAAGAATCTTCAAGCACTCCTTATCTAAGCTAGAAATGGGAAGCATGTAATCATAATCTAAGCATAGGGATGCAACAATCGATGACCAACCATTTGGGAATGGAAGTGGGTGAATTTATAGGAAGGGAGAGGGAGTTAGGATGTCACCAAAGATAGAGGAAGTTCCACATATCAAGGAGGAAGCTCATAGGTATAAGATCAAAGGGTAATATTGGGAGAATTTGACCACATCCACAACAAACAACATCCATCTCGTCATTCTAGAAGCCTCTAGATCATGAAACTTCTCCTCTAGTTTGGGAAAACGTACCAGAATGAGGCAAGTGTGAGTTTTCCTATGAAAATATGCACTGGTAGTGTGAGTTTATAACTAAGTAACCTACCATCAACATAGGTAGACAGTGGAGCAAAATGCGCTAATGCCATAAATTAGGTTTTAAGGAAATTTTTTCCAGAATGATTTCAGGGTAGTTTTACTTTGATTCTTTAGGGAGGTTTTGGTTTGTATATCATGGTGGATATTCTGCACAGTAGTCAATGTTTTGGCACTTTGGGATTTGGTACGGAAAGTGAACAGGAGACATGAAAAAGTATTGTGTAACAGATGCCCCTTAAAGCATGAAGGCAGAACAAGGAGTGATGGCGGAGATGCTTTACAAGTAAGTGTAAGGACAAGAACAACATCGTCAAGAGACCTGTAAATCAAGCATAAACATATACATATCTGAAAGCTATGATGATAATGCCTAACAATACATGAATAGGCATCTAATGATACATGAATCTGTGGTATGGACACGTCCATCCTAATAAGAGGGATCATGTGTAAGGATCCTCGGTATGGTTGCAGCCATCCGAATAGAAAGGATCATAAATACAGACCCATGGTATGGTCACAACCATCTGTCTAGTAGAAAAATTTATACAATCTTGAATGATTCATAACTCCATGCAACTTGGATTCTTGTAGTGGCATGATCCGGATTATCCACAGCTTCGTGTTTGTTCTGTCGACGTTTCAAACCACAAAGTGGGTCCATCATCAGGACACTTAGATAGAATATGAGTGAAAGCTAATTGAGAGAATAGTCTTTAGACCTGGGTATAAATAAACCTAGAACCCTAATTCTTATAAAGAAGCCGACATTTATATATATAATTTTTAATTTATTTT
>APFE031425608.1:53488-66467 GCA_000404065.3 Pinus taeda
AATTATATATATAAATGTCGGCTTCTTTATAAGAATCAGGGTTCTAGGTTTATTTATACCTAGGTCAAAAGACTATTCTCTCAATTAGCTTTCATTCATATTCTATCTAATTGTCCTGATGATGGACCCACTTTGGGGTTTGAAATGTCGACAGAATAAACACGAAGCTGTGGATAATCCAGATCATGCCACTACAAGAAAACTACCACAGAAGCTTAAAATCTAACATAACTTGGATTCTATCAGAAAAAATATAGGGTCTTCCGCTTCATCTCGACTTGATAAATGTATGAATTATAACATGTGAATAGATGTGTCAAACTCGAACAAGATAGAAAACCACCTGATTACTAGTCAATGATGTAAACCGTTAACAGGAACGAGAGGAACCAACAATAATGACATTGTCTCTCAATGTACAATCAACACAATCCATGAATGTGAATAATGGAAATGAAGTCGAACACCTGTGAATTCATTTGATCAAAGGATGATAATGTAAACATGTCATTGAATAAGAAGAAATTTCCATTGAGGCATGGAAGCTGTAAGGTACTGGAAGGGATTTTCTAGATCACATTTTCGGATAATGAGCTGAAGTCGACATGTGATTTACACCAAAAAATCTCTCGTAAACATGTAGTGATATGTCGAAGGAGGGCCATAATGAATCCCACATAATCGACATGAAACAAAGTATGTAGTAGAGGGAACAAGTACAATTTAGGATTGTGGCAAAAAGTTAGATAGTGTACAGGCGGTAAATAACTGCATCTGTGACTTCTCTTAAACATATCGATGACACAACTCCAATTTTTGGCAGCATCGAACTGAACATAGGATCAGAGGTCAAGATGATAGACTGGTATGATCAGATGAGAGGCATAATAAATTTCCCAAACCTAGGAAGGCAAGTGACAAATCAAGGATATCCCAAACCCGACACGAATAACGGATGAATGTCATGTTCAAGAGTGACATGTTGCCTTTACAAGATACAAAATATGGACACTTTCACTTTTCCCCCACCATTTCTGGCAAGTACCCCATATATTATTTTTCACAAGATTGAAGGGGATAGCATATGCTTGCCATTTAAGCTCACCCTTCTGATGAATCCATCCTAGTAAGTTTTACGAGCCCTAGGAAGGAGGAACTTGGTCTCATCATGGTGATAATTCCTACGTCATTTAAGTTCTACGAGTCTGACAGAGGTGAAACTTGACAACTTTTTCATGTTTAGAGAGTTTGAAAAATAAGCGGAAAAGAAAACTCCATCAAGTCACTTTTCATTGTCTCTCGAACTCGAAAAGGTAGAAAACAATATTCGAGATAACCTCTTGACCAAGTCGATCAAGGTGTTCCTTTTTCGTAAACAGTCAATCCCAGCCTGAAAAAGGGGTAAAAGAATACTGAGAGAAAGTCAATTCATGTAATTTAATGAGTTTGAAAAGACAAGTACTTGGTGATCTTTTCATCTTTCAAGAATTAGAAAAGAGCTTAAAGATGACTCCAAGGGCTCACTTTTTTGTTTATCTTTTACGGGTCTAAAAAAGTGAGAAAATACAACTCGTTGAATCAGTGAAAGTAAATCATCGTCATCTCGAAGATATGACCTATCGCTACACAAGGAAACACACATTACCGATTTCGAGGAAAAATATCAAAAAATGAGTGAAATATTCCTTAATTTGGTAAAAATATTATTTAAAAACTATAAATAAGGCAAAAAGTAAATCATTTTTACCATTTTACGAATTTGCACTTGTGGGAGCATTTTAACTCATTTTACCTCGAATTTTAGGAAAGGAACATGAGCAATCCAGGACACCATTTTTCGAGTTGTTTGTTACAGGTAATAGATTTGTCCTTCTTCTTCATTTTAACAGTCATTTTAAGAATTTTCATCCATAACATAGGCTGTGAGGAGGATTTTTTGAAAATGTACATCGTGGGTGATCAGTGCGGGTTTCACCCATCGAGGTCGCACTGCTCACCCTGAGGCCAATTAGGCACTCACACTAGTAGTACGAAACAATTTTGAAACAGACGTGTTGGTGCCAAGGTAAAATATTTGAAGTGAAATCCTCCATGAAAAATAGTTAATATAGATTTTTCTCTGAATGGATGCTCATAAACTGTTGGCTTATTGATGTTTTGCAGAAAAACCAGTCCAAAATGGTGATTGAGTGGAAAGAGAGGGGTCATGAGGCTGAGTACTACTAGTAAATGTAGGATGATGATTTCATTGAACCCCTTCGATCATGTGGTCTGCTCAAATTCTTCATGATTCCTAGGATTAGAGCACAACCCAAATTATTGCAACATTTGATTAGTTGATGGGATGTAGATCGCCAACTGTTTATGTTTGGGGACCAAGAGCTAGAAATAGAGGTCGCTGACATCTAGTTCATTACTAGATTTTCTACAAAGGGACAATAGGTATAGCTATTTGGGTCACGATCTGGAGTTGAGAGTATGAACATGCTCATTGTGAGACATTATCTAGGAGAAAAAAAGGGAAATAGTGGGAAGATTAACATAACAACCATCGACAATGTTCCATTGCGAACCATCCTTCAGACTATGGCCTGAATAATAGTGGTACAAGCATTTCATGAGGCATTAAAGTCTCACTTTCAGTACGCGATCAAATATCTAAATCCCACGGTATTCAACTGGTGTGAAGGTGTATTGGCATGCATGAAATGCCAATTAACCAAGTGCAAGAGGAGAAATATGAAACAATTTGGTTTCAGATATATTCTGGTGAGTTCATCCTTGAACGTGTGCCATTATTTTGTTACCAATGGTTGGAAGTGGAACCACCAACACCTAGAGATCCATGTTTTCTCAAATGGGGTGAATTGATGCCATGACATGGGGGCGATCAACAGATGTCTTTCCCTCCAAAATTCTTCGGATGGCAACATCAATGGCTAATCATGGTTTATGATTAAGCATATTCAGGGATGGATTTCCAAGGAGATCCAGATCTTCCAGTTCCTCCAAGGGAGCAATGGACTGATTCAGGTAAAAAACTATTTTTTTAAGTTTTTTAAATTTATATCATTTTTTTTCTTTAAAGTGTACTAAGATTCGATTTGTGATGTTGTGTAGATATGGGACTAGAGAGACCTCCAAGGGTTTCTCCAATATCTAGGTGAGTGGCGCACCAAATCGAGGATGCTCCCCCATATGTAGAAGGAGTGGATCCTAACATCGAGGTTGAGCAAAACCTGGAAAGTTTGACCAGGGGAATTCTAGAGTATGCCTCAATCGATGAGGTGCCATTGCACTATCAGAGGCACACATTAGGGGTATTCGCTAGACTACATCTGCTGTTGTTCCGAGTGATTAGGGCTATCTCGTGTTATCATGCACACCATTTGGCCGAATATCCAACTTCTAGTTTATTTTATGCACTACGTAGGCTTGTAAATCCATGTGTCTCGGAACACAAGTTTTGTTATTTTAATGTAGAAAACTCTTTTGCAAACTCTCTCTCTCTCTCTCTCTCTCTCTCTCTCTCTCTATAATAATATATATATATATATAATATAAAATACATATGTCTTGTTACCATATAGATGTGTGATTTTCTATGATTTACAAGTTTTGCAAATGTCTATCTAACACATAGTTAGCCAATGCATCTGTTAATGTGTTCATGTGCCTTGGAATGTGATGATAAGTAACAAAATCAAACTCTCGTTCCAATAACCGAACTCGCAAATACATTCTCAAAATTTGAGATTTTTTACTGAATATTGTCCATGAAGCTGTAGTATAGTGAGTTGCGAATCAAATTTTACAATTAACTCCCTAATGCCAAGAGCGATGGCTTTTCACAAAATTTTGATGACCGCACTATATTCGACAATGTTCTTAGTTTTCCAACCTAAACATATACCTTGCAAATTCACTAACTCTCCATTAGGGTCATATATTTCCCATGCAGTGGAAGATAGATTCTATGTACTACAATACACACCATCAACAAAACTGACGTAATGTCTGGATGAGATCTACAAACCAAGTAGAGCACAAGGTAAGCAAAGGAGAAGGTTTGTAAAAGTAAACTAACACACCAAAAGCACACTGGACACTAATGAAAACATACTAATGTACATACATATTTACATGGAAAACATGTAAAAATGTTTAGATGGAGCCCATTTTTGGACTCGGGTAATCGATCAAAATAGAATAAAACTGAAGTTTCACTATTGGAATGACGTGTAAAAATCGACTCGGACAAATAGTGGAATAACATATGTAAATGACAATGCCCCCATGCCCCCCGGGCAAGTGAGGGTTACGAGTCATAGGATGAATACCCCATTGTGATAATGGGCGAATGGTAAATTCTCAATGGGAAGATCTCATAAAAGGAGGTGAGAAAATTGTAATCTCATGACAAGGAAAAGATTCCCCTAGTTGAAAGATTTTGACAATTTCAGGTTGGACTGAAATGTCAAAGGGCAAGGTAGCATTGATATTTTCCATGCTAACTTCACACAAAACATCATGCACCAAGATGGGTGTCTTAAGTGGATAGCTAAGTGTGTGGGAAACAAATGTATATAGACATGATGAAAACTCACCAAGGCTAGGAAGAAATGAGGAATGATGATGGGCATCATTCCAGGGTGATTCCTCAAGAGACATCACCTCGGTGATACTCTCGTCAATAGGAAATGTCTTGTTCAAAGGATCTGGAGAATCCCAAGAACCAAGCCAAGGAGACTATTAATACACATCTAGGTGCATACTAAGAGTAGTATGACTTTCAGAAGTAGTCATTGAAGGTAAAACAATAGCTTGGTAATCTTTTTCAACAAGGCTGAGCATCTTAACAACAACAAAAGAATCAACCTGATCGGGAGATGGAATGATCTGAGGATCGTAAACATTAGAGATCATGCTAAAAGAAGTGACATGAGGATGTGGGAGGGAAAAAGTTCCCATAAGAGAATAATCTTTAAAAATACTTGCCCCTACACTCTCATAAGGAATATCGATATTTCCCACATATGGCACATTTCCATTCGAAGAACTGGAAGAGAAAAAGTCCAATTGGTCGACGGTAACTATTTTTCCTTCATGAGGAAAATGGAGTACGCAGAACAAAAAAGAAACCACACAAAAAATGGCATGAATCCAACTTCATTCAACCAAAAGGTTATAATTCAAATTCGCATCCACGACTTTTTCTTTCAATTTGATAGTTTTCCCTTCTAATGTGATGGGAAAAATTATGAGAATACCATAAGGATGAGATCCTCTACCATAAAAGGCTTCTAAGGTGTTTGGAGTTTGGTTGAGGGGTGAAGAGCCAATGGATTCCCATAACAAAACAAACATGATACACGTGGAGGCACCCTCATCAATCACAGTTCAATGAATCGTCTTAACTTTAATAATAACTTGTATTAAAAGCACAATTTGATGGGGAAGATGGGGAACATGATTTTCTAAGTAAAAAGAGATCAAACTCGAATCTGTAGGGTCAATCCCTCCAAAGGTGCTTGAGCCAAGTCTTCGACAATATTGTAATGTTGGGCAGCTCGCGCATTTGGATTATAACATGATTTCCGAAGAACACCTTTAGGAGGTGGCCGGATAATGGATTCATTATTGGGTCTCTCAATGTGAAGAGGACTGGAATTGGGTGGAGTAGAAGTAGAAGGTATATCAGTGGCTTATTTCTCCACCACCTTCTTTTGAGGAGTTTGATAATCTTTTAACTGGGTGGCAATAGAAATAGGCACTGTTCCTCTCATGTAAGCCTAAGAACCTGAATAGGTAGAGGATTGTGGTTGTTCTACCAATTGGGTCTATTGTGATGGAAAAGGCTCTTTCAGTAAAACCAGTGTCCCTTGAGTGCATTTTAACGAGTAACTTCTGCATGACGGGGACAATCCTTGGTATAGTGATCTTCCTCACCAATGAAGTAAGGATATTTAGGCTTACATTTGGAGACATCATCAACAAATGACTTTGGAGGATCCTATTTTGGGGTATCAAATTTTCCTTTTCCTTTACCCTTCTCTTTACCTTTTGAAGCTTTTTCTACTGTGGTAGACTGAATGACATTAACCTAAGAGGTTTTACCAAGATTAGAAGAGGGTTTCGAAGGAGGATTGGATGCAGTATTTGAAACAGATTTTTTCTTCAAAGAATCTTTATTGGAAGTTTGAGACACTAATCCAATAATACCATCGACATGTGGTACATCTGGAAATTTAGAATATGCTAGATTCGTAGATGGCCTCGAAGCATTAGGCAAGAGATCATATAACATGCCAAATTGGAATATACCAAATCTAAATATTGGGCACGGGCAATAGCTTGATCTTCAGTAACAAAACCTCTCATTGCTATGTCTGCAACAATGTTATTGATGAATGATTTGGTAAACCATTTAGTTAACAACTCATTAGTTATTTCAAACTTGATGAGGCGATGCCGACGTCTCCATTCATGGATGTGATCAAAGAGGTGGGTAGCAGTATCTTGTTTCAAAGATGTAAGAAAATCGGTACCAGTTTCATAACGAACCAATAAATGGAAGTGAGTGAGGAAGGCCATGGCCAACGAATTGAAGTCTTGATAGGCACCTCGAGGTAACTCAATGTACCATTTTGTGGCAACACCCATCAAGGTTCGTTGAAAGAGACGTAGACAAACACAGTCATCAACCTATGAATTGGATGAACACCATAAGTGATAAGTCATAACGTGGGCCTGGGGGTCTTCTTTACCTTTTCCTTTTAATTTTGAAAATCAATAGGAATTTTAGTGGGAACCAGAGGCCAATAAGGCGAATGAAGTATTGGATCATTAATTAGCCTTGACACATCCGAGAGCTCCAATGTGGCTAGAAACAGAAATTGCGGGTTGAAAGGCATGGAAGGCCTTTGATAAGGCCTAGTTTGTGAATTCCATCCTTGATGGTATGGGTTTTTCCCCCATAGTGGCATATTTTGATCATAAGGAGATTGATATTGCCCCCACTGATGGGTACCATGACCATAAGGTGGATTCTACCCCCACAAAGGTGGGTTTTGACCAGGGTAAGGGTGATACTAACCTGCCATAGGATGTTGAGAACCATAAGGTGGATAAACATTTTGCACGACATATGGATTATAAGGTTATTGTCGTAACTGCTAGCCTTGGTGATAAAACTGTTGGCCCTGCTACTGCAGGGGTTGACCTTCTGGCTGCAAGGGTTGACCTTGTTGATATAAAGGTTGGTTTTGTTGTTGCAAGGGTTGTCCTTGTTGCTGCAATGGTTGTTGGTAAGGCCCTTGTTGTACATAAGGCCTTATTGAACGAAAGGGTTTTTTTGTCCATAAGGTTTTTTTTTATAAGTTCCTTACCGAATCTGATGAGTTCTAGTTTGGTATTGATAAGTTCTAGTTTAACTAGCTGCCCCAAATGAGGGATTTGAACCAAAATGCATCTACGGACCTACCTATGGAGTAAATGGTGGATTTTGAGGCTATTGAGATCCATACGGAGGGTATGGTTGTTGGTAGGGTATCTGAGTCAAAAATGGTCGTTGATACGAGGTCTGTCCTGATCCAGATGGTATTGATGATCCACTAGGATTAGGTACACTACCAATATTTTGACTAGCTTTGGTAGCATGAGTTTAAGGCGCACTCACATAAGTTCGTCCTGAAACAGGAAGTACATAAGGTGGATGTTTTTGTTTCCCCCCATGCTATGGAATGTGTTGTGGCACATACTTTCCTCTTAATGGAGGATCTTAGGAACTTATAAGGACATTGATGGCCCCAACCATAATTGTCGGTTGTACTAGAACTGACGAAACTACAGTTGGTACCGGAATTTGGGAGGCCATGTTTGAAACAAATGGACCTGAAGTAGGCATGGTGCCCGATGACCAAATAGTATTTTGATATAGTGAAGACGCACTTGGAGTACTTGAATCCCATTGGGCCAATGACAAGTAACCAGGTGGAAATATAGGCCCACTGCTTTTAGGGGGTGGTGGAGGTGAAACACTCCCATAAATAGATAACCTTCGAGTGGAAATTCATATTAATAATCATTATCAACACTAGGAGTATGAGTAGTTGAGACTTATGGAGGACCTTGAGAAGAGGATGGAAACTCACCTTCTGAAGCCATAGGTGGAAACAATTGGTAAGGAGGAATCTGATATGGATGTGAAGATAACTCCAAAGGAACACTAGGTTGGTCATATGGACTATAAGGTTGTTGAGGATATATCACCAAAAGATCAAAAAGCTAATTCAAAGGGAATAAAACAGACCTTTGTGGACTCTTAGGAGTTTCTGTATTAGAGTCCTGGGATGATGATGAGTCTCGAGGTGGAGGATGAGAAGCAAGGGGTTGGATGCTTGGGATAATTATAAGTTCAAGAACTTGGGATTCAAGTGACTGTGAGAGATCAGGATGAACTCCTTGTGATGACTCTTCAGTATCAGATGATGAAAGGGAAATGTAAGGAGCATGCAGTGGTTCAACCATAGTGACTTTTTCTTAAAACAATAGGAGAAGAGTTGATTTCATTTAGGGCTTTAAAATTTTAGAATTTACAAGGAATTAATCAATGTGAGACCAAGAAATAACTGCATGGGTTCTTAATGTTATTGTGGGAAGTTAAATTTTAGAACTTAAAACAAGAAATAAATAAAAAAGGGTGTATTAGGAAAGAGGTTTTACCAAGTATCTATGAATTGTTACATACAGCTCAACCAAAACCAAGGACTTAATATACGATGACCGATCTCCACGAATGTTGTGTTTGGTGTATCACGTTTACAAGGCAGCTGACTCGATTACATGTGGCTAAAAGATAGCAACCTATTGGGGTCTCCCAATATATACTCGATGGTATTGGGAGAAAAAGTACATGTTAGCATTGTCTAATGCATAAACGTTCGGTGAGATCATTCCCACATACTTTTCATATTGAAGTGCCTCAGATATACCCGAAAGTACTGGAGAACCTTTGATATATTTCCGCACTGCAATGAGATTTCACCCCCGAGATACAATGTAGACAGTTAACAATAGTTGCTAGGTTTATATACACTGGAAAACGTATCTAACCTAGACCTCTAATTGTTTGTGTAAAGTTCCAAATTCTCCTTAGGTTAATTCAGTAAATTTTAACGTTTTTCTTGAATTAGGTTTCAATTTTGGGCTCAAACGATGTCACCTAAATCTTAGTATGCAACTAGATGAGAAAAATAAAACCTTTCATTTCAATGAATTCTATGCTAACGAGGGAAGAGAGTACAAGAAATAAATGCATCAAACAATATGCCTTCACTAACGTTTCCAAATGAAAAAAATGCAAGACCAAAATTAAACTTCACTTTCACTAATGAATATGTAATCTATTGAAAGAAAAAATGATATTCATTTCACTAAAATGCACTTTTACTTATGTGATGCTCTTTGATTTTCAAATATCTATATGAAACTAAGCTTTAACTTAAAGTAGCAATGAAGATTTTATTCCAAAATACTCCTAAGTGCAACAAGACATTAATCAAAATAACACAAAATCAAAGCACTTCAATGAAATTTATTTCACTTTCTCTTTCAAATAGAAAATCCAAAATGTTCATTCCATCTTTCAAACCAAACAATGTAATCTATGCTTGATAATAAAAAAAGAGGGATTTCAAATACTAGATGACCTAATACACATAAAAACCCACTTTACACAAGACAAACCGAAATCAATGCAAGTCAATCTTCTAAGTGATTTTATTGAACAAATAGACCCAATCACCAGTGAACCAGAGACTCAAAGACACTCACAAGTGACAAGAGGCAACCAATTGACCTACAAACCCTAAAATCAATCAAATTGCACTCATATACTTGAAAGTCCAAAGAAGTAAAGATTTGCTAATAAAACAAGGTAATCAACCAAAACATCAACTAAAAGCAGTCATACAGGACAAAATAAGATCTTAGGGGATCAAACACACTGGGGTTTAATAGATAAACCCTAATTGTTTCCAAACTCAAGGATCAGTGCAAGTATCAAGGCCAAACAGGCACTAAACAGGGGATAAGCATGATTGTTTCAGGAAAAAGTGCACTGGCAGCACAACTATCAAATCAGAAAACACACTAGTCGAGGAGACAAGAAAAAAATAAAAAGAATTTCACCAACTTGACTAGACTGAGCACTCCAAGACACTAACCAGTGATTTTACAAACTTAAATCAACCCAAACTAAGAGAGAAAGTGATAGTCAGTCAAACTGATCAAGAGATCAGTTGAGAAAGTGTTATGGAACCAGCTCGAAAAAAGATAGAAAAGATAGATCAACGCCTTAGAATTCAGCCTCTTCGAGGGGGCAACCTCATTTACATTACACAAATGAAAAATTCTTGGATGATTCAAATGAAAAAACCTCCTTTCTATATATAGGAGTCCAAGGGGTCACAATATAACCAAGACGACCTAGCAATAATAATATAAAGGCACAAAAATAACAATAGAGGGATTCTATGGGGCACAGTAATAACAATATGGGGACAATAGGGGCACAACAATATTAATAAGGGATACAACTACAATATTAATGGGGGCATCACTAGTATTATAGGGACCTAACATGCCCCTCTCCTTCAAAAAAGTGTTGTCTTGAATGCTTGAGTAGTTCTGGATGCTTCTGTATAAAATTCTCATCCTCCCATGTGGAATCTTTAGCGGATAAGTTCTTCCACTTGATGAGATCCTCTGAAATGGATCGATTTCATAGTTGTCAAGTTCTTGTTTCTATGACTACTTCCGGTTCCAATATAATTTTTCCTCCCTCATCAAGTTCTGGCAATATTGTTTGAATTGGGAGCTTGTTGCCTATAACCTTCTTGAAACATGAAACATGGAAAACTAGGTGCACTCGAGAAGCTACAGGAAGCTCCAATTTGTATGCCATAGTACCAATATTTTGCAACACCTTGTATGGACCATAATACTTTAGTGACAATTTGTTATTCTTATTAGCTTGCTTGAGAGACATTTGTTTATATGGTTGTAGCCATAGGAATACCCAATCACCTACGTCAAAAATTCTTTCAGTGCGATGTTGATTTGCTTTCTATTTCATTCTATTCTGTGCCAACACGAGGTTATCTTTGAAGAGTTGGAGAACTTGTTGTTGATGCTCGATGTGATGTTCCACTGCTTGAACCTTAGAATTTTCTCTTAAATATGATGTGATGGATGGTGGATGATACCCATAAAGTTCCATAAATGGGGTCATTTTTGTTGTAGTACAGAAGGAAGTGTTATACCACCATTCAACCGGATGCAACCATTTGACCCATTGTGTTTGTTTATCAGATACAAAGTAACAAAGATATCCTTCCAAACATTTGTTTACTATCTCTGTTTTCCCATCAGATTGAGGATGATAAGATGAGCTATGAGCTAACTGACTACCAAGACAAGAAAATAATTTTGTCTGAAAATTTCCTATAAAAATGGGATCTTTGTCACTTACAATAATCTTTCGGTTTCCATGTAGCTTTTGAATTGTTTCCATAAATGCCGTAGAAACTGTACTGGCTTTAAATGGATGTGATAATGCACAAAAGTGTGCATACTTGGTAAGTCTGTCAACTACCACTATGATGACACTCTTTCCCTCAGACTTGGGTAAACCTGTGATAAAATCCATTGGAACGTCCTCCCACATTGGCTTGGAATGGATAAAGGTTGTAATAGACCTAGTGTCTTAATTGTTTTAGCTTTATTTTTTTGGCATACCAAAGATTCTGCCACAAACTTTTGAATATCTAATTTAAGGCCATCCTAAAAAAATTCCTTCTTAACCCTGTGGTAAGTTTTTAAAAATCCTGAGTGCCCTCCTAAGGGAGAAGCGTGCAATTCCAGAAGAATCTTTTTTTTGAGTTGGGAATTCTTACAGAGGTATAAGCGATCTTTGTACCATAAAAAATCAATTTTCTAGCCAAATGTATCAGATGTATTGGAATCTTATTGTAACTTTCGAATAAGTTACCACACTTGTTCATCATTCTTCCATTCCTCCCTTGCTTCATTTATCCAATCTGGTTGGATAATAGAAATGGCACACAACAATGCTTCCACATCCTCATCCTTTCTTGAGAGTGCATCTGCCACAACATTTAGCTTCCCTCTTTTGTATATGATTTCAAAGTCATAACCCAACATCTTTGTGACCCATTTTTATTGTTCTTCAGAGAATAATATTTGTTCTAAGAAGTATTTAAGACTATCATGATCTATTTTTACCTTGAAGTGTCTTCCCATTAGGTAGGGTCGCCATTTCTTTAGTGCATGTAGTATTGCAAACATTTCTTTCTTATAAATAGCTTTGTGTAAATACTTTCCCTTGATTGGATGACTTTCAAAAGCAATGGGTCTTTCATCTTGCATTAAAACAACACCAATTCCATTTCTGAAAGCATCACATTCCACAATAAAGGTTTTTGTGAAGTTTGGTGTAGCTAAGACTGGTGCTTGGCACATTGCCTCTTTAAGATACTCGAAGGCCTTTGTTTCTTCTGGAGTCCATGAAAATGCATCTTTCTTGAGCAATGTTGTTAGAGGTGCTACTATTTTCCCATAATTATTAACAAACTTGTGATAATACCTTGTCAACCCAAGGAATCCTCACAAATTCATTATGGATGTGGGGATTTCACATTCCTTAATGGCTTTAATTTTGCTAGGGTCTACCTTAATTCCTTCATGAGATACAATATGACCCAGATATTCCACCTCTTGTGCTCCAAAGAAACATTTGGATATTTTTGCATATAATTGTTTCTCCTCCAATAATTGTAGCACCCTGTCAACATGTTCAATATGATCCTTCCAAGACTTGCTATAGATTAGTATATCATCAAAAAATACTAACACAAATTTTCTAAGGAAGGGTTTGAAAATGGAATTCATCAAACCT
>APFE031425608.1:75765-87020 GCA_000404065.3 Pinus taeda
TACATGGAAACCCAAAGATTATTGTAAGTGGCAGAGATCCCATTTTCACTGGAAATTTTTGGACATAGTTATTTTCTTGTCTGGGTACTCAGTTAGCTTATAGATCATCTTATCATCCTCAATCTGATGGGAAAACTAAGATAGTGAACAAATTTTTGGAAGGACATCTTCGTTGTTTTGTATATGATAAACAGAAAATGGGTCAAATGGTTGGCTTTGGCTGAATGGTGGTATAACACTTCCTTCCACACTGCAGCAAAAATGACCCCATTTATGTCACTTTATGGATATCATCCATCATCCATCACATCATATTTAATAGAAAATTCTAAGGTTAAAGAAGTGGAAGATCACATCAAGCATCAAGAACAAGTTATCCAACTCTTAAAGGATAACCTCACTTTCGCACATAATAGAATGAAACAACAGGTAGATTAACATCACAACAAAATTAGTTTTGATGTAGGTGACTGAGTATTTATATGACTACAACCATACAAACAAATGTCCTTCAAGAAAGCTAATAAGGATAATAAATTATCACCAAAGTGTTATGGTTCGTACAAGGTGTTGCAAAAGATTGGTACTATGGCATATAAATTGGAGTTTCCTGCATCTTTCTGGGTGCACCCAGTTTTCCATGTTTCATGCTTAAAGAAGGTTATAGGTGACAAGCTCCCAGTTCAAACAATATTGCTAGAACTGGACGAAGAAGGAAAAATCATATTGGAACCTTAATTAGTCACATAAAAAAGAACTCGACAACTACAAAATCGATCAAATTCAGAGTATCTCATCAAGTGGAAGAACTTACCCATTGAAGATTCCACTTGGGAGGATGAGAATTTTATACAGAAGCATCCAGAACTACTCAAGTGTTGAGGAAAACACTTTTCAGAAGGAGAGCGACATGTTAGGTCCCTATAACACTAGTGTATTCCTTTATTATTATTGTGATTGTAGCCCCTTATTTTTATTATTGTTCCCATGTTGTCCTGATATTGTTATTATTGTGCCCCATATAAGCCTGCTATTGTTATGGTTATGCCCTTACATTATTATTGTTATATCAGCTCTGATTATATTGTGACCCCTTAGACTCCTATATATAGAAAGGAGGTATTGTCATTTGTATCATCCAAGAATTGTTCATTTGTGTAATGTAAAGGAGGTTTCCCCCTTGAAGAGCCTAATTCTAAAGTCGTTGATCTATCTCTTCTTCTATTTTGTGAGTTGGTTGCACAACACTTCTTTATTCTCATTTCATATGTAGTATCATTCATCAAATTATCCTTACCTTGTACTTCTTTAATGTCACCTCCCTCACAAGTGTTTAACAACTTATCCCATATTTATTTTGATATGTACAATGAATCACCTTATTAGAATCTAATTTTGATAGGCTACTCAAGATGGCATTTATGGCTTCTGCATTATACTCATCATCCTTCGTTCCATCCACTACATATTTCCAAGTATTAAAGAAAAGTGTCATTAGATAAGTTTTTTTGAGTTGAAGCTTGTTTTATTAAAATTGATTTGCAATACATCTAATGGATTCATCATATTTAGATTTTTCTTTTCGATGTTTCAGACCATCAAGTGTGGTTCATCTTTATGATAAAATGATGAACCTTTGTTTGGAGCTTCAGACATAGGAGCTTTGATTAAACCTTTATGATTGGCCATTGTTCCTTTGATATCTTCCTTCTATTGGTTAGACTAGTTCTGAAGGAACCTACCTTGATACTAATTTTTGTATTTACAATTATACTGAGGGGAGGAGGGTGAATCATTATAATGAAAACAATTATTTATTTAAAACCAATCGAACATTATAAAACATCAACCTCATAAACTGAAAAAATAATAGAAGATATATGGGGAAACCATTATGGGAGAAAGCCACAAAAATTATTTATTTGAAATATCTTATAGTAACCATCCTACTATTACATCAATTTGCAGGCACCAACCTACAAGAGACACTAATACCCTCACACAAGATATTTGTGGAAACCTTTATGGGAGAAAACCACAAAAATTCTTTGTATGAACTATCTTACGGGAACCAACCTACTATTCCATCAATTTATAGGCACCAACCTACATGAGACACAAATACCCTATATTTCTTTGTAGGAACTAGCCTATAAGAGACACCAATCCCCTCTATTGCTTTGTAGGCACCAACCTCTTACCCTCTACTACTTTGCAAACAACGACCTACAACAAACAACAATCCCCTATGTTGCTTTGTAGCCACCAACTTATAAGAGACACCGACCCCCTCTACTACTTTATAGGAACCATCCTATAGGAGACACCAATCCCCTCTACTACTTTGTAGACACAAAGCTACAAAAGACACCAATCCCATTTGTTATCTAATACACAATATAATTTTCTTTTTTCTTCTCCACTCTTCCTTGATTCATTTAAAATTACCTCATCATCATTAGCTTGCTCTAGGCACTTCATTCTCTTCACTGTGTAGGTTCCTCTCTATTACACATATCTTTGTTGATATTCTCACTTAGTCCAGTCACACCACATGATCTATCCACAAATCCTATGTTAATTTATCTTCGGGTGGTTATGACACACTAACTTCTATTGTGCTTATGTCCATCATTGTGAAAACGTCTTGCATCTCTTGGATATTTCAATTTTTATATGCTTCATTTGTTCCAAATTTAATCATCTTTGAACTTTTCCTAATGTACCCAAGATTTTTTCCATTCTTGTGCTTATGGAATTTATTTAAATCTCCCCTTAGTCCAACCTATTTCAACATTCTGACCAAATGCTTATGCAAGTGATCTTGATGTTTTGTTAAGCTCTTTTCCATCCAACCTCAAAACCCTGAGATTCCAGAATAACATAACACTATGGGAAAACACTAGGATCTAGATCTCCTTTAGCACCTAGGACTCGAGGAAAATAAGCACCTAGAACCATGCATAATGACTAAGCACTTTCCATATCAAGATCCCATGTTGTTGTGAATACTTGAACATGCTTTCATAAAACATTACTCCAAGATTCCAGGGGCCTAGGGGCATTAAGCCCTCATGTTCTACACATTAACCCCTTGTGACTAGACCTTATGACAATATACCAACCATTATAGAGAAAATAAGAAATCTTTTTCAAAATTCCACCTCAAGATTCTGAGGCTCTGTGGGCTTGATGATTCCAAAATTTTCATTTGTTGTCGATGATTTATTCTATTTATTGGGTTTGTTAGATGATGGATCCCAAACTATCAAGTGATCAAGTAGAAAAACACCACCCTGGGATTTTGGGGCTCTTGGGTCCACATAGCTTTCCATGTTATTATTCCAAAAAACAATCATGGTACACCACATGGAAATTGATAATATACCCTATGCCACATGGGAATAGTAACACATGCCACTTGTCACTAACCTTACCACAGTTGGCCATCCTAAAATGCCAAAACTGGGTGACATGTGTCCTCCACTACCACATCACCTGCTCCACCTAGTACACCATGTCATTTCTTTGTCATTGGTCTAGCTGGCATGTCTCAAGAATTAGGATATCAATAAAATTTATGAATTTTTTTATTCCTAATGTTTTGGGGGCCCAATGGGGCTTTTATCCCTTAGGAACTATATCTTAGTGATTTACAGTTAGGAGCTTGACTAGGAGCCAACCATCTCTGGTATCATAGAAATCTATTCCTTTTTGCACATATAGTGTTCATAAGTCCCAAGGTCTCTTAGCCCTTGGGTGCTAATTCTTAATCATTCTATAACTAGAGGCTTGACTAGGGGCTGACCATATTGGGTATCAGAGAAATATATTAACTTTTTATTTGAAAACCATCTAATATACACAATGGTTTGGGGGAACTTAGATCTTTGGTGCCAATCCTTATGCACCTCATGACTGGGATCTTGACTATGGGATTTCCATTTCAAATATTGTAAAAATCCATAAGCATCTACATAAAAAAACAACCTAATTCTATATGTGCCTGATGGGAGGAACCTTGTATTCAAACTTTTCTCAAAGTCCCATTAACTATTACACAAAATTTATCTATTAATTGACACAAATTTGTCACATCTAGCCCAAATAGTGCCACATCACACTAAGCCATTCTATGTTATAAATCATCAGCACTGCGAAGAGGCAAGGGGTGAATCAGTAGTGTGCCTTAGGATATATTTTTCCAAATTTAACTTCTAACTGATTCATGCGTTAACTTAACTAGAAACACATTAATGGACCATCACATAAGAAAATAATCAAGTGAGAAAATAATCCAAAAAAACTATAGGAGAAACAATGCACAACACAACAATCAACCACATGAGAACACAAGATATTTGGTGGAAAACATTTCAAGAGAAAACCACCCTTATTGTTGTTGCACTGCTCTGAATCTTCTATTATGTGTTAAGAAAAAATATGTCTTTTACATATATTTCTAGATACCACCAACTAGGAGACTTTACCTAATATACAAACACTAACAGCTAGCCACCATCGTCTAGGAGAATCGATCCCAAAAATACAATGAGTTGGTGACCACCAACTATTCCATCTATGATTGGGGAGAAGTGACAGCTCCCACAACACTGTTACTAGCATCCACTAGCATGAAATCACTACTCCAAGTTAGCAAGAAACCACTTTCTAGAGGCCACTCCTCCATTACTCTATGTGGACCTCAATTTCATTCATTTTCAAATGAGATCACCAAGACATTAAGCTCAACAAGAATCGATTCTACAATATCAAACCCCAACAACAAGACAGTCTCATCATCAATAAAAATAAATAGTAGTATAAATATCCATACCACATATCAATCCTCTTGCATGCTTAATCACATAAACATATCTATCACTGTCAAAATAAATATGAAGACAATACTCCACCCTCAACACTAATGTATAGATAAAAACCAAATTATGTAGCAACAAACTCATCAAACCCTACAAAAACATATAAAATATTATGGCACATTTCCATTCACATCATTCCTTGCACACACAAACACTTAGCATGTAGACACAATATCCTCTTTTTCAAATTCTTCTTTTTCCATTTATCTGAACTGCATAACTAATATATTTGCTTCATTTCTCTTCTACAGGCCTTCAATCTTCTCACTCCATTTCCATTTGAACTCATGCATTAAGGTATCTCAACTCATCATTATGTCTAGATAATTATTCCTCTTTGCAGACCTATCTCACTCTCAATCACACTAACCAATCATTTCTCTTATCTAAAATGAGATATTTATAAAGTGTTGGGTGAATTCCATTCGATTGATTTCATAGGTGCACAAATTTGACAAAATCCATCCATGACCATCACTAGTGCATTAAAGTCATTCACGCCCAATAGGGGACTTAATCAACCACTTTTGACCTTATCCAATTAACTTAAAAGATTTTAAAAATTACCAAGTCGAAATACTTTTGATGTTCCCAAGGAATGCAAAGAAATTCTCATGTAGAGAAACAACTGCAAGGAAAACATTAGCAGACCTCAAGTGAGAGGCTTACAACAACACCCATGACACTAGAATATCTTGACTGAATAATTACAATAGCACATAGGACACTCTCTCCCAACGATTGGGGCAGAGAATAAAGGAAAACATTATATCTTAATCTTAGAGCCTCTCCCAACTACTTGAACTCCTTCTTCAACACATGTACACACGTCAAAACCACTGCCAAGATCTATGACACTTCTGCAAATAGGTTAAACATCATAACCAAGTGCCACCATGAAGTTGACCTAGGAGCCAATAAGCGAAGGGCTGACATGAGTGTCAACAATTCATATACTCTCCTACACAACCTACACAACTTGAAATACCTCTGTACAACACTGTAGCATGTCTACAAGAAAACCAAATAGGCTTGGACATCAACTGATCAACTAGGCCAAGCACCTCTGCAACAAGTCATGAACATGACATGAAGACCTAGTTTTCTAAACTCATCAACATAGAGCAACATCTATCATGGATCAATATATATGCATCAAACCATATCAATTGTATCATCTAGACCATCATAAGGTTGACATTAATGTGCCATCTAGACTATCCTATGGAATCATCTAGACCATCACAAGGTTGAATCAATTCATGATGTAGATTATCATAAGGTTGACATCAATGCCAACACAAGCTAGCTCCAACCATGAAAATAATGCCAATAGCAGCTAGCTGCAACCATGAAAACCATAATGCCAACAATCTCCCCCTTTAGAATTGATGGAAACCACACACAATATCCAAACCAATCTTCTTTACAAAGGGTAAACTGCATCTGATAATGCAACAAGAAATTTGTAACACAAGCCCAACCACTGTAGCATCTGATCTTTACATGGTTGAATATGAATGTACAACAACAAGTATCCATGTCTCTCACATCAACAAAAATAAAAAAAACATATCAAGTGAAACAACAAATAATCTCCTTAGAGAAGCATGTCAAACCAATCAACTCTAGCAACAACAACGATATGCACATGAGGCAACCATAAGTAACATCAATGAAGAACAAAATGTGACATCTATGGGAAACACACAACTCCAACAACTATAGCATAGCATGAGGCACATCATGAACACCTTCATGTGGATCATAATGCCAACAAGGGATTGCTAAAGTAAACAAGAGCAAATGATATGCTCCCCCATAACATATGCCATCTCCAACACCATCTCCTATTTGTAGTGAATCACTTATGGTGCAATCATTGCTTCCTTGTCACAAGAAAGAGACACAATGTGGACCAAGACTCCATATGACCATGATGGTTGACATTTAACATTGTAAATACATGGTTGTAGCAGCAACACAAGACCTCATACATGACTATAATATGACCTCATTACGCTCTTTTCAATCTAGTAGAAGAATCAATTATAAAGACAATACAAGTACATGACTTCATGAGAATTTTACATGGATTTATCAATGAAGTACATTTCTACTATGAAATCTCCTATGTACCTATGAACCAAAAACATAACATAACATGACTGATACAATTTCATTAGCCCATACATATGACTATAATAACACTTCATGAGACTCCTCTAGAACATGCCTATCACCATGAAGAATCAAACCACTAATGATTGGACTCTCAAGCAACATAAAATGATGAAACAATCATAATTACATGGTTGTAATGATGAGCATATAACAATCTACACATGGTCGATCCATGTCTTAAATCACTATATGCATGCACATGCCATAATATCTCCAAGCTCATGCTAGGGTAGTTGAAAAATGATCAATGAAAATGAAACAAGGCTGATATAACATGTATTTCCACTCATAAACAATAAATACACCAACTACAAGAAAAATGAGTGAAAAGAAATAAAAGCATAAAGAATAAGCCTTGATCCTGTTGATCCTAAAAACGCATGGAGGCACATGAACTCATCTATATGTTTCTTCTACAACTTGTACATATACCATGCCGCCATAAACTACTACCATATGCTTTCCCGTAAGCTATGCACCTCTCATACACTCTACAATCCTCTATGAATATGCACGAGGTAACCATGTGCCACAGAGGGGGATGATCTCTATGTCATGGACTGCTGCTCCTTCTTCCTCTACATGGTATTTAGCTACTTATTTTCATTCTTCTCTAGTTTTCTACTAGTTCCTCTCTGATTTTGTTTCTCTTGCCATATTTTATTGAAGAACTAGGCAACATGTACTCTCTCACCATATGGGAAAATTTGTGGCATGAATAACACTCCACATGGTCAAGATATGAAGCAAGAGGATTAAGTCTCCTACTACTCATGCTAGATATATACCTCGCATACACAATATCTCTCCTCCATGGGCTAGATCTATAATCAATTTCCTTGTGGCCAAACATGTTACATGAGTAACAATAACCATAAAAAGCATAATTATACTTGATGGCCAATCTCCTTGGTTGATCATACTACCGTAAGATCCAATGATTAGATCTATATTCTCTTCTCCTATGGTCATCTATAACATGTCCAAACTTGTGACAACTATAAAACTCTACCTTGTGCACCAATGGATTGAAGGGGATTTGATTCCTTTGAAATTTGATGGATCTTCCACGATCCACTCTTGGAGCAAGGGATCTTCTAAATGTAGATGCTCCTTGAGGTTTTCCTCTCTACTGCTGCTAGATATACTACTTGTTTCCTTTTGTTACATGCCATTTTGTCACACTTAGTCAAAATTCCTCAAATCTAGATCTCTCATCATCTGTTACACTTTGCATCAATCCCTTGCAAGGCTAAAAGAAAAAAATATTTCCTAAATTTATAAGAATCCTAGAATGAATTGGCTCAAAGCCCTAATTTAAGACTCCATCACACTTAACTTGATGGAAATATGCAATGACGCTTGTTTCCCACATGAAACTTGCATTGGTCAATGCATGTTTCCTTTATTAAAAGTGTGATGACACTTGGAAATAGGGAAAAATAAAATATAATTTTGAAGCTTCCCTCCTAAGATACTTTTGGAGGTTATTCATCCATTTTTTATTGAATATGATCTCGAAATCCTACTAAAAGGTCTTTATCCCTTATCTCATGGAACTTACTTCCTTTCAAAGTGGATCTAGCCCTAGTATGGTGGATCTAAAAATTCCTCATTTGACCTATAAAATCAATACATGTTATAGAGTCTGCGTTGGATTTTGGAGAATCTGATTCTGCCCTTATGTTGCCAATTTGAGCTTGGAGGTCCATAATATATCCCCATGCATTGGTGAGATTGAAGGCTTTCTCATTGTGGAAAATAAAGGATGAGAAGGCTGGGAAGATTTGCAACATCAAGGACTCAACAAAGGTTGTAATATTTCTCTATTATTATTAATACAAAGTGCATTGTTTTTCCCATACATCACGTCTTTGATTATTTATGTGTACAATAGTGTTCATTGATCTCTTATTTAGAGTTATTTGAATATATCATGTTGTATATCTTGATCTCTTTGCCTATTTCTCTTAGCTTGTAGGATCTACTTTTAGGAGTTAAAGATGGAGCTAGAGTGTGCAGGTGAAGAGAAGAAGGAAGCTTGCATTGAATACTAGGTAGGTATTCTTCTTCTATTTCAAATTTCTCTAGGGAAAGAAAGTGTAGTTTATTTGGTTTTTTCTAGGTTAATCCATTGAACCTAGGGAGATTGCTTATGTCCGTAGAAGGGATGTATCTAGAAAACAAATTTGTGACTCCATTGGGGAACACATTGTTTGTTGGTGGTTTTCTTTTCCATGGGCCTTTAAGACCTATATAGTCAAGCTTTTTCATATTGTTCAGATTGTATTTTGACTTTAGAAAAATGGATTTCTAGTTTGATCAAAGTTTTTTCCTCATTTTTTGTGCAAATAAGACCCATCCCACTATATTTTCTATGACAATGCACTGCATTGCATCTTTTTAGTTCAGTAAGTGCGACCCATCGCACTGTTTCCTATATAATACCTACGATGATTTCTGGAAAGTGAAAAAAAATAGTACTTCCCTATTTTTCTTTGAAATTTTTCTTGTTTGATGTGATTTTCTGAGTCTCTGGTATATCTTATTCTCTATAAATCCAATAATTTGTGTGAAATTTGAGTTTGATTGCTCTTTGGTAAGAAATTTCTTTTTTCTTGTCCATTATAGATTTTATGTATGGATGGATTATTCGTTCATTAGTTACTATAGTAATCTAATTGAATTTATTTTGTTTAAGTAATCTAGTCATAGTTTTGAAATTATTTTGTTGAAAAATAAAGTAAAAAAGGGAAAAATAAAATTTAATTCTATCGCATTAGGGCTTCGAAATTGCTAAATTGGAATAGTATCTTTGAAGGTCTTGTTTGGAAGATTTGTTATTTGTGTTATTGAACTGAAACCTCTTTCTTTCCTTTAGTTAAATCTTCATCAAATTGAAAAGAGTTCTCTCATATTAGCTATATTTTAAGAATTCAGGTGAATGTTTCTATTTTACAATCAAACAAAAACCTTAATAAAGAGAAACATTTAAAATTTACCAATGAATCTAAGGATCATTTGAAATGGTAAAAACACATTGCATTCATCTAGGCTAGAATATGTGTTTTGACGTTTCTAAACGTATGAGCTTCTATTAACCGTATGCATTACATTATGGGGATGGTTAGTTTTCCACATACTTTCAAGTATATATGATCGTTATTCCACATACCTTTGGGTATATAGGAAGTCGCTTAATGTACGAAGAGTATATATGAATGCTCCCATCATATGGTTATGCATTAGACATCACTACCACAATTTGTTCTTCCACATACCCTTGGGTATATTTTGGAAGTCGCCATTAGGTTGCAAACCATCCCTAGTTAACTGAGTCAGCTACCTTGTCATTTGTGATACACTGACCACAACATTCAGGGAGCTCACCTGCATGTACTTAATAGTATATTGTATTTCACAGTGATCCATTAATCCTTTTATGCCAAGTTACCCCTTCCTTTTGTTCTTTATTGTTCAATTAATTAATTAACCATGGAATATCATTCTCTTTGTTCATGTAGAATGAAAGGTTTACCCCCAAAGGTAACACCCAATAAATAAACACATTGTAAACATAATAAATCACAATCTACTACATCTGGTACAGTAGAAGCTACTCCATCTAAAACTACATTGGATATTTCTTGTCGTAGATCATCACTTCCTACCGTTACCAAACCCGAAGTTACATCTTCTAAAACCAGTGAATTAGAGTCTAAGGTAGTCGAAACTATTCAACCAAGAGTTTTTGAAACCTGAGAAGTTGAATTTGAAACAACTGAGCATGAAGTTGTATAACCTGAAATAGAATAGTCAAAAACTTTGGAACATGAAGTAATTCAACCAGAATAACCCAAAGTTACTTAGAAAATAACTTCAAAAACTTATCTTTCTACTCTTATACCTTTATGTCATCCACCACTTCCATCTTCGGGTGGTGAAAAAAAAGGTACTTTTTTGGTCAATTTAGTGTCCTAAATTGCTCTACATAAATTATCAATCCGGGTATAATAAACTGATGAAGCATAGTGCACTGTTTGTGCTAGATAACCATTATTACTTCATTGTTTTTGTGTTTTATGTTGTTTTGGGGGTTTTTGGTCCTTTAATCCCTAATGATTTACAATGTAATTATCAAAAACTTAAGTCTAACTTTTGTAAAGACTGCTCAAAATCTAAAAAAAA
>APFE031425608.1:92814-114633 GCA_000404065.3 Pinus taeda
TCATGACATGATTTAAAAATATCTGGCATTTCATCTTCCCTGACACACCTTCTGATCATAAGATCTGGCCCTGTTTTATACAACTCGTTAGTGATCCATGAATATCTTGTACTTTCCTGAATAATTTTTCTTTTCTCTCTAAGAAACAAATGTGAAGATAACTTTCCTGTGATCGAGTAGTTAGCAACATTTGCAAACCAAGGAGTTTGAGTAGTTACTGCAAAAAGATATTCATCGGGAAACTTATCTTCAACTGAAGAATCTTCTTTGATATTTTAAATCCTAGACAAGAAATCAGCAATTATGTTTGGTTTTTCAGGTTTATCTAGCATAGTAATGTTGAATCCTTGCAAAAGTAAAAGCCATCTTGTAACTCTGCCATTAGTAATAGGTTTATTCATCAAATATCTAATTACATAGTGATATGTATGAACAAAGGTTTCATAGACTGTTATATAGTGTCTGAACTTGTTAATTGCATGAACAACAACTAAAAATTCCTTTTCAGTCACAGTATAATTCAACTCAGTGGGAGTCAAATTCTTACTTGTATAGTAAATGGCATAAGGAATTAAAGCTTTTTGTCCCAATATAGCTCCCAGAGCTATATCTGAAGCATCTGTGGAGATATGGAAAGGGAGTTTCCAATTTGGACCTCTTAAAATGGGTGCTTTAGAAATTTTTGCTTTCAAGGTTTCAAATGCTAACTGGCAATCAGAATTCCAATTTAATTTACAATCTTTGGTAAGCAATTTGAAGAGTGGGGATGCTATTTTAGTGAAGTTTTTTATAAATCTTCTATAGTACCCTGTAAATCCTAGAAAACTTCTAACATCTTTTTGGCAATTTGGAATTTATAATTTAGAAATGACTTCAACTTTAGATTTGTCAACTTTAATTCCATCTCCTTAAATGTGATGTTATGAAACAATACCTTCTGTAAACATCATAAGTCATTTTTCATGGCTTAGTGAAAGGTTTGTTTCTGTACATCTCTTAAGAAACTTTTCCAAATTTTCCAAAGCTTCTTCAAATGTATTTCCATAGACTGTAAAATCATCCATATATACCTCTACATAATCATGTATCAGATTAGAAAAAATTCCTAGTACTGCTCCTTGGAATGTTGCAGGTGCATTCATAACCCAAGAGGAAGTACTTGGTAGGCATAAGTTCCCCATGGACAAGTAAATGTGGTCTTATCCTGATCTTCAGGTGCTACCTGAATTTGATTATAACCACTAAAACCATCCAAAAATGAGAAATACTTCTTACCTGCTAATGTATCTAACACTTGATCTATAAAAGGCAAAGGAAAATGATCTTTAAAGGTTGCTTTATTCAATTCTTGGTAATCAATGCACACCCTCAATTTACCATTCTTTTTAGGCACAATTACCAAAGGAGAAACCCATTGGCTATCTGAAATTGGGTAAATGAAGTTTACATTCAGTAATTTTTGGAGCTCTTCTTTCACAATCTCTCTAAGATTTGGATTCATCCTTCTCTGAGGTTGTCTGATAGGTTTATTGTTTTCCTCAATTAAGATGTGATGGATACAAGTCTTATGATCAATTCCTTTCATGTCGGTGTATTCCCATGCAAATGCAGCAGAATGTTTTTGTAATGTTTTGATTAGCTCTTCTTGTTATAGTTTCTCCAAGTTCTTGTTTATGTTCAATGTCCTACTTGGGAAAATTTCAATTGTAGAGTTACCAAACCTTTCCATAGAATAGATAGACATCTACCTAGATGACAAATATTCAACATTAGATTTTTCTTGAAATTTCTCATGATCATATTCTGAAGATGATTCAAAATTTTCCAATGTATTCAAAATTTGACTATCTTCACTAATTTTTGAAATAGTAAAGAGAGGCTAAATACCATCTTCATCATCAATCCATTCTTTGTCATCTATTTCTATGATTGCTTTTGCTGGAGGATACAAAGTAAATTTCTTTGTTGAATTACCATAATAAATATACATGTCACCAGATCTACAGCTAATAAAAGCATCAACTGTGGCCAACCAAGGTCTTCCTAATATGAGTGGATGTCCTCCTAGATTGTTCTTGGGAGTTAAGATCATGAAATCAACAGGATATTCCCAAGAATCTAAGGATACTGAAATATCTTCTAACACACCATCTAGTTTGATTACTAATCTATCTGCTAGTTGTAGTAAGGTAAGTGTGTAGAGAAGATTAGGAAGTTTAAGCTGCTCCAGAGTTTGTTTACTCATGATGTTTATTGCTGCCCCTAAGTCAATCAATGTATTTGGAATTTCAATTCCATTGATATGTGTTTTCACAATTGGACTTCCTGGATTCAAATATTTTTGTAAGGCAATTTTTCCCATCATTATGTCTGCTATTTTTCCTACCAGGTGAATTCTTTTTGTTTATTTTGCTTTTCTTCCTGGTTTTTTTATGCTCAACTCCTTTATTGTTTTGGCTAGAATTGGAATTTCTCTAATGGCTTGTAGCAAAAGAATTTTGATACAAACATTCTTCAATTCATCTAGAAAATCACAATTGGGAAACAAGATCTGTTTTTCTATCCCTCTATCAATTTGTAGTCTTTTAGGAAAAGGAGGTGTAGAAGTAGATGTTGGTTGCTCAATGATAGGAGTTGTGTTCACTAATTCTTTTTGTTTTTATTTTTCAATGTTTAGGTTTTGGAGAGATGTTCCCTCAAAATTTTTATTGACCTTTACAAAATTTTCCTCAGAACAGTCATGTTCCTAAATAACTACAGAAGGTTTTTTCTTTTCTAATATCCTTCCAGATCTTAGTTGAACATCATTAAGATCTAGAGGAGTAATCATGTAAGTTGGAAATTGTTGTCCTTTTACCATGTAAGCATTCTGAGGGTTTTTATTGTTGGGGTTTGGTAATGGTTGGGTAGGTAGCTGATTTGGTTTCTACTGAAATGGCAATAAGAGTTGAGGATCTTGGTTTTACTATGGAGGTTGTTGTGGAAATGGCAATGAAAGTTGAGGGTTCTAATTTTGAAGTTGTGGCTGCTGATTTTGTTGCTAAATGTGTGGGGGAGGATAATTCTAATATGATGGAGGATATTGGTAATATTGAGAAAATATCCCATAAGGATTTTGTACTCCTTGTGCCGAAAGTTGAGATTGAGATTGAGGTTGAGGTTGAGGCCAAGGTTGCTGCCAAGAATTCTAGTTTAGTGGGGGCTGAAGATACATTTGATTGTTAAATACCTAATTTTGTGGCTCCTTTCAAGGTCTTCTAGCAACAAAACAAAGCGGTTCTGCAGAATTTGGAACTGTTTCTTCTTGAAAGATAGCCTTAAGTCCTAGGATTGAAGGAAAACCCTTGGTCTCATGGCTTTATGAGCAAAACATACAAGTTGCTACAATTTTTTCATCTAAATGACATTCCCTTAGAGCATGTTTTTTCTGCATTTTGGACAAAAACTGGCTAAAGCATTAGCCTCGGTTTTCTGCTTGTTTTGTATTTTAAGGGTGTCTAATTGCTCACTAAGGCTCCCTAGAATGTCATTTTTAAATTCATCAAGCATATTTCCAATTTTTTCCCTACTTACAGATCCTATTGCAGATTTGTTTACTCTAACAAGAGAAAGATCTCTTGGCCCTTTCCTTGTTTTAGATTTCCCTCTTGAGTGATGAACACACAATTCTCCTATATCATTTAATGGAAGTTGAGAGATATCTCCCTTCCCCATCATGTTAAGGATATCTATCCACTCATCTCTAATGGCTTTTAATAAAAGAGATTTCAAGGTTTCTTCATCTAAATTGTTCATCTTTTCTCTTTTCAAATTATAGTTGAATCTCTCAATTAAATCTTCTAAGTTTTCATATTCTCTTCGCATCATTTTGAACACTTCATCTTTGTGATTGGTAGGCATGCAATAATCCAAGTACCTATCCAAAAATTCCTTTTTCATGTCATTCCATGTTCTAATGGATTGAGTGACTAACCCCATGAACCATTTCAAAGAAGCTCCTTTTAGTGTTGAAGGAAACAATTTAAGTTTTTTAGAATCTTCTAGATAGTCATAAGTTCTGCACAAGACTTCAAACTCAAACAAAAATGTTTCAGGATCCTCACTTTTCAACCCATAGAAGTTTGGGAGGACAGAAGGTGAGATATTTTTCATTGTGGCATTTGTTTCCTCATCCACTATAGGGAATCAAAAAGAATTATCTATTTCCCTATTTCCTTTGCCTCCTCCATTATTTCCTCTATCTCCTCCATTATTTCCTCTACCTCTCCCTCTACCCCTTCCTCCAAACAATGAGAATTCTCCATATTGTTCTTCTACTTCCATTATAGTTTCTTCAGATTCGGTATAGGGTTCAACCTGCAAGGTTACTTCCTCCTCCTCTGGTTCTTTTATTAATGGAATATGGGAGAGAGGTTCTACTTCTTCTTCCTCATCAGGTATTCCTAATTCTTCAACTACAATGTGCTCTCCTGTGGAGGTAAAAAAGGCTATTCCTGCTATTGGAGATTCAAAATTTTCCTCTCCTAGGACTAACTTGGTAGATGAAGTAGGAGATTCTTTTTATTGGATTTCTACCCTTGGAATTCCAAGAGTCCTATGGCTGGGAGTATGAGTTTTGGATGGAGGTGTGCCTTTTCTTGTTCTTGGTGGAGTAGGTGGTGTTGTAGGAATTGAACTTGTGCCCCTAGCTATAAATCTACCCCTAGAGTCTCTTTCTCTATGCATGTCATTGTTTTTTTTTTTTGAATGTAAGAGATAAAGCCACCTAGTTACACTTCCCCGACAACAGAGCCAAAATTTTTGGTCAATTTAGTGTCCTAAATTTCTCTACATAAATTATCAATTCGGGTATCGTAAACTGATGAAGTGTAGTGCACTATTTGTGCTAGATAACCCTTCTTACTTTCTTGTTTTTGTGTTTTATGTTGTTTAGGGGGTTTTTAGTCCTTTAATCCCTAATGATTTACAATGTAATTATCAAAAACTTAAGTCTAACTTTTGTAAAGACTGCTCAAAATCCTAAAAAAACAAAAACAAAAAGAGAGCTTAAGAAAGACTTGGAAGCAAAGTTTAGGCAAGAAATGAAAACAAAGTTTCTATTCTTGTTTTAACATTATTTCCAAATCATGAATTAAAACTAAAAGTGAAATTTGCAACTAATGTCTAACTAATTACAGAAATAAAACTAAATGAAATACTTAGTTACTCTACCTCTCAATTTTGGAAGAAAGTCTCCTTGTGATGACATTTGAGAAATTCTGTACTTCATTATTCTAATAGAAAACAAATACAGAGATGCAACAAAGACTCATTGCATAAATGAAATGTTCAACCACTTAGTTTAGGATGAATTATCAACTTGAAGGTTTTTTCAAAAACATTCATTAACACCATGAGTCAGTAAACTAGAAACAAAATGACAAAGACAGTAAATGGCACTGATCAGTGTAATTGAGAATTTAAAGACTAGTAAAATAGTGAATGAAGTAAACTAAATTACATTACTGAGTTTCAACTTCTAACTACTGATAAAAACTAGAAAGAGATCAAGCAAAAAGAAGCTACTCTAAATTATGAATACTATTAACAAGAAAATGATGAAAATTGTAGTATAAACATTGTTAGTATGAAAATGATTGTAGACATTGTGAAAGAAAATGATGAATTTACAGTTTAACAAGAAGAGGAAAAATAAAATGAAATGAAACCTTCTTCAGTGTAGGGGCCCTCTGCAACTGATTAGGCTATGCTTTCTTAATAAACTCCAAGAAAACTCCTTTAGATTTCCATAAAACATGCGGTCTTCATATTAAAAACATGGACACAAAATGCCCAGGAATTACAGAGTTTGAAACTTCGATTTCACAATAAAACTATCACTATTACTGCTAACTTCTCCAGTCCTTTACACAGGTATTTATAAGAAAAACCATACAACTATTTGTGGATAAAAACATGCTATAGCTAAACATGTAGAAGACAAATGTGCATAATTTCTTCCTCGGCTGCTAGAGACTTAAATCCAAGACATGGTGGCTGTTGGATTCAATTGTACAGGTGGTTGTTGGAGTCCGTAGGTATAGGTATTTGTTCCAGATAACATTTCCCATCACTGTGAAACGTGTCAATTAACCACGAAACAGAGTCACGTTACCTTCAATATCTGCGTTTGACTTATTCATTGATTGTAGTCTTATTCCATCTTCTTTGTCGCCCTGGGCTAGGTGAATAGGATAGAATCCATATCACGATGATTTCCAAGCTACCCATGTAGCTAGTTTCTCCTTCTGACACATGGAACTTGTTAGAGCATGAAGGTAGCTACGGAACAACCAATTAGCTGCTGAATAGGCTGCATTCCATAGCTAATTTAAAAAAAATTATTCAAACAGCAAAACATAAAAGCATAACATGTAAATCACTAAATGTCCTCCTCAAGACAGTATATACCGATCATTGATGATGAGAATGCATCTTTTTCATGGAAAAACAAAGAAAATGAATGAGAAGAGTTGCTAGGGAAAGAGTAATTTTGAGGCTCAATAGTGCTTCCACCTAGTTTATTGAGTATCAAGGACATTACTGAAGAGGATTCTCCTAGTCATCAATATCATACTTAAATACCTTTGCATCTGGATTTTCCTGCTTTTTATCAAAATTTTCCTAGTTATATACCTCATACTTGATTACATCAGAATCCTTAGTATAATTCTCCATTACGTCAAAATCCTTGTATAATTCTCTCCAGAATTCTCCTCTGCAGATTCACACACACACTCATCCGAAGAATCCAACCATGATTGAGTAAAAAAAAAAACCACCCAACATGTATTTGTTGCTATGAGTGAATCAACCTAAGTTGCATCAACTTCTATATTCACCACCTCACCAGAAACTTACGTTTGTGGTGGTCCATTAGTACCACTTGGATATATATCATTTTTTGGAACCTTTTCTATAGTGTTTAGTAGTCCTTGTACTTCTCAATTATCTTCATCATCTGGAATACCATTTGGTTCATCTCTATCAAGCACCCCAAACCTGTTCAACCTATTACGCCTCAAAATACTTTGGATCAACAATATGGTTTGTTTCTTAGTGTATTAGGACACTCACAACCATCCATTCAATATTACTATGGCTATCCTCCCACTAGGGCGAAATGGCCTTCATATAACCCTTATCCTCCAGCTGGGGTGCAATCTGTTGTTGGTATGCTCGCATCTCCTAAGAAAATATTACAAGCCATTTATCTGTATTTTATGAGTCCTATTTATACTAGTGTCCTATTTCCAAGAATGGTTAACAATATTTGGAATGTTTCCCTTTTTGCTTTCGGTCAACCTAGTTAGGTTTTAACTCAAGTTCCAACTGGTCAACCTATCTAGGTTATGCCTCAAGTACCAACTAGTCAACCTGTTTAGGCCATACCTCAAGTAAAAACTAGTCAACCTATTCAGGTCATACCTCAAGTACAAACCAATCAATGGGTATAGTGGATACCTCAAATCCCATCTTGCCAGCCTATTCAAGGTATACCAAAAACCCCGTCTAGTCAAATTAGTTTGATTGTGCCTCAAGTACAAGTTGGTGAACTTATTCATGGCATGTCGCAGATTCCATCTGAACAACCTTTTCAAGGTATACCATAGGTTCCCATTGGATAACCAATGACCATATTGTAGACACCTCATCAAGGTCAATATATCCAAGGCATGCATTGCCCATCTTGTCAAGGCTTTCCTAGAACAGGACAGCCTAGTTAGAGCTATCATAGTTTTTCAGACCATTGCTTACCCTAGTGGAATGCAAATTCCAATGGTCCAATCCAATCCACCTTACCCAGGATATCCTTTGCAAGTAGATAATATTTCTTCGCAAGGTTACTATCTCCCTCAATCAAAATTTAATAAGCAGATTCCATTAATCACAATGTTAGAGTTGCTAGACCTCTCTCAACTTACTAATGAAGAAATCTACCATTCCCCTTAGTGGTTGGCTATTCCAGCTAAATTGCTAAGAAATATTCCCAAATTCTATGGAAACCTTGGGGAAGACCCATCAAACCATGTTATGAATTATCATTTATGGTGTTCTTCAAAATCTTTATATGATTATTTTATTCATTTGCGTATTTTCCAATGAACTCTTACAGGTGTGACAACAAAATGGTATATGGAATTACCAAGAGCTTCATTTAATAACTTCAATGCATTGATAACAACATTTCTGACCCATTTTCAACTTCCCATCCATTATGAAACTAGTACAGATATTTTGAGCTCTTTAAGATAATCTGACTCTATTCAAATATTTGATCATATACATGAGTGGAGATGTCATCACTGTTTGGTTAAAATGTATATTCCATATAAGTTATTAGAATTGTTTGTTAAATCATTGCTACCTAATATCACTAAGGATGTTTCCGAGGCAGGAATCATTCTTGAAGAGCAAGTTATTACTCATGATTATTATTTAGACCTCGTCTATACCCAAGTGGTCATTATCTATAAGAAAATACCTAATGCTCCTCCACCATCTCACACTATTCCACCCACTCCTTCGACAAAATCACATGCTGCTAATGGCATGATTGGTTCCATTTGTCAACAACTCAAAAATAAGCCCTTTAATCAATCCAATCCAAAGCCTATTCTTGTGACCACTCAAAGCCCCTTTCCTCTTACACTTATCAATACTTTCGAGAGTAATGTCGTTCAAGCTACTAAAGGAAAATATTAGCAACTAGGAAGTAAAAATAAGGGTAAATGAAGAGCAAGAAAAGAAACCCACCATAGGACAAAGAAAAAACTGAGTCTCTTGACGAGAAGTGCAAACCACGTTATCCTTGTCTCATTTGCAACAAGGAACATTTCACCAAGGAATGAACACACCATGCATAAATCAATCAATTCTTAAAGGTTGCGTGTATTGCACCCATTGTGTTGACAAATCCTTTCCCGAATCAGGAGACAAAAATGGTTACACACGGCTCGTCCTCCTCTTCCCCAAATTTTTCCAACATATTGATGTGTCAGGAAGATTTTTTGGCAACTAATCAGAATAACAATTATGGTTCCTCAAATATTCCATATGGAAAGAATATTGATCAACCTTACACTTCTAACCCACCTAGGGCTAGTCCTCTATAGATTGAGAGACAAACTATTGAAACAACAACTAAATATTTTCCTAAGGGAGTTATTCATAATTCATTACTTAATCCTAATGCAAGAGCTTCCCAAAACTACAATGTAGTTAAAGATTTAGCCCAAGATATTTTGGCTATGTTGACCTTTGAAGTATTGCAGAATTGACTTACACAGAGGAAATCATTATTAGCAGCAACAGAGGGTGGATCCTTAATATTCAAGCATGATTGTTTTTAATTTAGAAAACCATATGCGTTGACTTCCACATCAACATTTATTCATGATTCAAGTTGTTGTTAGAGGCAATAATATGTTCCGAACCATAGTGGATGAAGGTGCCTCCTTCTATCATGTCACTATCATGTTGGAAAGCCTTGGGTTGTCCACCAATCATTCAGTCCCTAGTGAACCTCAAAGAATTTGATGGAAGATGATTCAAGCCTTATGGAATTATGAACTCTTTACCCATTGAATTAGTAGGTAAAAAAGTGTTAGTAAAGGTAGAAGTCATTGATGGACCATTAGACTATAACCTCCTACTAGGCCATAACTGGACTTACGCTATGGAGGCCGTGTCGTCATCATATTTTTGAATGATCATCTTGTTCGAAATAATATTGAGAGGGGGGTGAATCAGTATTATCAGATCAATGATTTTATTTCCCAAACAGATTTATATACGCTACTTTAGCTAAGTGAACTAGCTTGTACACGCGACTATACTTAAACGAACCAGCGTACATGCAGAGAACTTTTGATTTAGCCAATTTATCATGCATAACTTTAACCAGTATATTGGAGATTTATTAGCCAGTGCAATAAAAGCAGAATAAAGCATCACACATAAGCAACACACATGAACACCAAGACATAAGGTGGAAACGTAATACATCTGCATCAACCAATCACTGGAGCTCAATCATCACTTTCTGAATCAACCATAAATGAATCAATAAATCACTTTGACAACCCATCATCACTGTAGCAAATCACAATCAATCTGATCATTCAGTCACCGGAACCCAAAACAGAACCCAGAACTCTGTAACAGCAAATAGAAACAATTGAAACATACTTCATAAGGTATACTCTACTTCCATGTGTCAAACCAGTGTGTATACACGCTTTTATCAAAGCCAACCAGCGTACACATCTGTAAATATTAATTCATAATTCTACAGCTATTCCAAACTTCAGTTATACCTAGATCATAACATTTACATAATAACACATGCGTTAGTATTCAGATCTATACTATACATGATCAAACCACATAATGATAATTCATTTCAAGCCTTCAGATCCTAATCCATCATTATATCTTGTCCCTCATCAGCTGTTAAGGTTCATCCTTGGTTCAGATCAAGCAAAGCACCATAAGCCAATAACCTGCATACTAGATCTCGTACTTCATTAGATATTCAATACTTGCACACACTGGCCTAATTATCTTCTCCTCCTTATATAATTTTAGTCCTTTCTCAATACCATGGACCAAAACCACTTAGGACCAATACCTTGGACCAAGTACCTAGGGTCAATACCTCGGACCAAATACCTTGAACCAATACCTTGGATCAAAATACCTTGGACCAAATACCTCCAACCAAAAACTTAGTTTTCCAACATGTACGCACTTTTCCTCTTGTGAAAGTGCATGTATATGGTATACGCTCCTTTTGTTTTGTTAACCTGCGTGTATATGCTTCTCGGACAAGGTGAACCTGCGTATACCTTTCTTTCTTCATTCTTTGTAATCTGATACGTAATTCTTTGTTGTTAACTTGATGTACTGTGATCTTTCATCTAAGTAAGTTGCCATCAAGGACAACACCTATATCATAATGCCAACAATATCCCCCTTTGGACTTGATGGCAACAACAACACCAAGTCTCTCTCCCCTTTGACATCAAGGGCAAAGGGTGGACCAAGATATTTTCTCCCTTTGACATACATTGTGTTGTTCATGCTCCCCCTAAGCACAAGCAGAGTCTTCAGAAATGTTTTCCAAAAGAATAACATGACTCCATAATTCAACTATGTGAGGATGACCTTCCTATCACCAATGACTCATACATACATCCATCTCCCAACCAAGTGGGGATATACCAAATTTTACTCATCCACCCAACCAAGTGGGGATATACCAATTGTTTATACATGACAGAAACAAGAAATATTACATCATCCTTCCCATGTAAAGTGGGGATACAAATTACATCATTTATCCAAGAGGACTCATTCAAAGGTATGAGAAGACATATCACACCCTAGACTTTTTCATGACTTGAGCAACAAATGGTATAAATATCTGAAGCCATAGCTGGACTCAGCAACCATAATTCCAACAATGTTGATTGTACATGAAGGCTAATGCTCCCCTTGAACCTGTGCTACATGTGCATTGTTAAAAAGTCAATGATCAAGGCATCTTTTTCAGTCAGATAAAATTAATGAACAAAGCATATAGAAATTAATCATCAATATCATTCAGAGCACCCATATCAGAGCTTTCCCCACTATTTTTCTTGTTTGAAACACATATACGATTCTTTACCCACAAAAACCCACGTGTACGCGACTATACTTCATGAAACATGTGTATAATAACCTTTCTCTAAAAAAATTGGATTTAACAGCAGGATGATGCAACAACTACTCCTAGCTTTTGTCTGAGATATTCAAATGTCTCTCTGGGCAGTCTCTCTAGGCAGTGGTTTAGTGAATATATTAGCAACCTATTCTTTGGAGGGAACATACTCCAATTTGACCTTTTGTTCAAGCACTTGTTCACGTAGAAAATTGTATTTGATGGGTATGTGCTTGGTCTTAGAGTGCATGACTAGATTCTTTGAAATACTGATGACACTTGTATTATCACATAGAATGGAGATGGGTGGAGTTCATGTGATCTGAATGTATTTCAAGGCTTGCATCAACCAAATTAGTTGTGTGCAACAAGATGCAATAGCCACATATTCTGCTTCAACTGTAGATAATGCAACTGAACTTTGTTTCTTGTTGAACCAAGACACTAACTTGGAACCCATATAGAATGCACCACCACTAGTGCTTTTTCTGTCATCAACACTTCTTGCCCAATCTGCATCTATATATGCATGAAGAGTGAGATCTGTATCTCTAGGATACCATAATCCAAAGTTCAGTGTTCCTTGAAGATATTTGAAAATTCTTTTGATTGCCTGAAGGTGTGATTCCATTGGATTTGCTTGGAATCTTCCAACTATTCCCACTGCATGCATGATGTCAGGTCGGGTACCTATTAGATAAAGCAGACTGCTAATCATGGATCTGTAAGTTGGTTGATGTACTACTGCTGATTCATCATTTGAGCTGAGACTACATCCTGTGACCATTGGGGTACATACAGGTTTAGAATCTTCCATGCCATACTTTTTCAAGATCTGTTTGAGATATTTTGTTTGTGAAAGAAAAATACCATCTTTGTTTTGTTGAACTTGTAGACCAAGAAAATAGGTAAGTTCACCAAGCAAGCACATTTCAAATTCTTGCTACATTACTAAAGCAAAATTCTGACTCATGGATTCTTCATTGCTACCAAAAATGATATCATCAACATAAACAATAATAGTTAGCAATTTATCAGTGTGAGTCTTTGTATATAGATTGTTATCTGCTAAACCTTTTGAAAAACCTTGTTGGTGTAGATATTTGTCAAGGTGGTAATACCAGGCCCTTGGAGCCTATTTCAGATCATAGAGAGCCTTTTTGAGTCTGCATACAAGTTTTGCATCATTTCCAAGAATTAATCCTTCTAGTTGTTCAATATAAACTTCTTCTTCTAAATCTCCATTAAGGAAAGTAGATTTTACATCCATTTGGTATACTTTGAGGTTTCTGTAATAGTTCTTCTTGTCTGTACACCTGCCTCTTTTTCCCCTAAAATTTGAGTTTCTGGATGATTTTTCTGAACATACCTAGACAAAATCTTTTCTTTTACTGTTATCTCTTCTTCTGGTGCTTCATTGGTTTCTTCTTCAATATCATTATGATTTGATGTGGGAAAATACTCCCCATCTTCTTCATTGTCATAATCTTTTGTTTTTGTTTGTTTTGGATTTTTGCATGCTTCATCAACTACTACATCAATACTTTCAACAATTTCCCAAGTCTTTTATTATAACATTTATATCCTTTACTTTAGGAAGAGTAACCGAGAAGAATACCTTCATCTGCTTTGGGCTCAAACTTACCAAGTTTTTCATCCGTCCTTTTGATATAACATTTGCTTCCAAAAAATTTAAAGTATTTTACAGTAGGAGTCTTACCATACCAAAGTTCATGTGGAGTTTGAGTGCTATTTACCCGAACATTTGCTTAGTTGAGAACAGTTATGGCGACGAATGTAGCTTCACCCTAGAAAGTTGCAAGAGTTCTTGATTCATCTAGAATAGGTCAAGCCATTTGTTGAACAATTATGTTCATTATTTCTACCACTCCATTTTGCTGAGGAGTCCTTGTGGTGGAGAATTGCCTTTTTATTCCATGTTGTTCACAAAAGTCAAAGAATTCATTCGAGGTAAATTCCCCTCCTCGATCAGATCTAAGGCATTTGATTTTTCGATCTAATTCATTTTCAACCAAAGCTTTGAAGGCTTGGAACTTTTCAAATGCTTCATCTTTATGGTTTAGAAGACCTATCCAACACATTCTGGAAAAATAATCAATAAACAAAACAAAGTATTCTTCTCCACGAGGTGACTTTTTTCTTGATGGTCGACATAAATCAGTATGGACAACTTCAAGAGGCTTACTAGCTAACCCTTCTTTTTCAATGAAATGAGCTCTGGTTTGCTTACTTATTTGACATGGTTTGCATATTGTATTAGTAGGGATGCTGATATCTGGAAGATCATGAACAGCCCTGAATCTACATGCTTTTCTTATTTGAGAAAATCTTAGATGTCTCAATCTTCTATGCCACAGACAGTTTTCTTCATTTATGCTTAGATAACACTGTTGTTGTCCTCCCTTGAGTATGTATAAGTTGTTTTGAGTTATTTTTCCTTTGATCACAATCTCCCCTATATCAAGCTCACGAACAACACATCCCTTTGATCGAAACACCACTTCATTTCCTTAATCACACATTTGACTGACACTCAACAGGTTATGCTTTAAACCATCTACATACATAACATTTCTAGATTTAACCTTTTCTTTCAAGAAAACAGATCCTTTTACCTTTTATGACAGCAGGAGTGTCGTTTCCAAATGAGACAATATTTTCTTTTTCTAAGGCATTATAAGAGTGAATTTTTTCTTTGCCACTGTCATGTGTTTTGAGCATCCACTATCGATGTACCACTGATTTTCTTGTCCTTCTACATACAAGGCTATACCACATCTTTCTGTTTGAGATTCTTTCCTTCTCCATATCTTGGGATTTAATGGAGTTTGCTCCTTTTGAGATGTTTGCCGAAATTTGCTCCTGCATTCAAATTCTTCATGCCCAAAGTTGTTACAGATTGAGCATTCTATTTCATTTTCAAGAAGAGAAAAGTTATTATAGGAACTTTTCTTGACCCCTATTACATTCCTTTGATTTCTTGATTCTCTAGTCATGATGGTTTTATAAGTAACACATTGAGAAACTTTGTGTCCAAAATTATGACATGAAAAACATTGCCCATTAAAGAAGTTCCTGTGACTATTGAATCTATTGACCTGGTGATTGTAGTTTCTATTGATATTCATCTTTGGAGAAAATTGAGTATGATTTACCTGAGGTTGGTTGTGGCTTCTATTAATTCTTGGAATAAATTGAGTCTAATTTACCTGACGATTGTCATATTGTTCACTGGTCTTTATTGCATCAAGATAGATTTTAGTGGAGGTTGACAGCTTCTATGATTGAGATGCTTCTTCAGAATATCCAAGACCTGTCTTTATCACAGGAGAATGATGCACTTTGATAATTTCATTTAAGGTTTCTAATCCTTTAGCAAATCTAAGACTGAGAGATTTTGTTTTCTCAAGATCCTTTCTTAGATCCACAATTTCACATTCTAGTTTTTCATTGTGTTTTTCTTTTTTAGCAAGTTGGTATGTCAAGGTATCTATAATCATATTATTTTCTTCTAAACAAATTTTGAGTTTAGATATTTCTTCATGAAGGTCATCTTCTTCTAAATCATCCCAAAAATTATCATCGTCATAAGCCATTAGAAGTCTATAGTCATTATTATTTTCATCTTCATCACTATTTGATAAACCATCTCTATCTTCATGAGTATAGTAACTCCTTTTATTTACAACTTGCTTTCTATTCCATTTTGCATATTCCTTCCCTTTTTCATATTTATCTTTATGAGGACATTTGGCAGCATAATGATTGACTCTACCACAGGCAAATCATTTGAAGGGTAGCTTACCTCTAAATCTTCTGGAACCCCGTTGAAGCTTCTTGACAAAATTTACCTCATCTTTCTCTTCTGAAATATGTCCTGATTCATTGTGTTATTCCTTTCATTTTACTGAAGCTTTAAATGTGGTTTCTCTCATATCTAATGGACCTCCTTTTCTCATCTCAAAGGCAGTTAAGATTCTGTGAAGCTGTGTCATAGTGATAGTGTGCAGATCCTATTTTTCTTCTATGGTAGACACTTTTGATTCAAATTTAGCAGACAAGGATCTCAAAACTTTCTCAATTAAGGTAACTTCCTTTATATCTTCATCCAAATTCTTCATACAATTAACAACCACATCTATACGTAAGAAGTAACTAGCTATACTTTCATCACTGTGCATCTTAAGAGTTTCATACTGAATTCTGAGAGTTTGAAGTTTAGCATGTTTTACCTAATAGTCTCCTTCATAGCTCAAAACGATTTTGTCCCATATTTATTTGGCTGATTTGAGTTGCATGACTTTGACAAACTCTGATTGTGATAGACTTCCCAATACAGTATTGATAGCCCTGGCATTGATTTCATATTGCTTTTTACCTGCCGTATCTGTAGGAAATGTTGTTGGAAATGTATAACAACCTTCCACAATTTCCCAGACATCTGTTCCAAGTGATTGTAGATATGCTATGGTTCTTATTTTCCAATAAACAAAGTTGCTCCCATCAAAGATTGGTAGTCTGATGGATCCCTCGCTTTCTTGATTACTCATGATGATGGATCTCCCTTTGAGCGATTAAGCTTCTTTTGAAGGACCTGCTCTGAAACCAATTGTTGGAAATAATACTGAGAGGGGGGTGAATCAGTATTATCAGATCAATGATTTTATTTCCCAAATAGATTTATATACGCTACTTCAGCTAAGTGAACTAGCGTGTACACGCAACTGTACTTAAAGAAACCAGCGTATATGCAGAGAATTTTTTATTTAGCTAATTTATCATGCATTGAAATTTAACTAGTATAGCAGATATTTATTAGACATTGCAGTAAAATCAGAATAAAGCATCACACATAAGCAACACACATGAACACCAAGATATAAGGTGGAAACCCAATGTGGGTAAAAACCACCTACTACTATCATCTCTGTCTTCTTTTAATAATAAGAAAATAGGTTTACAATCTTGTACTGGTGCAGACTCATACCCGTAAACAAGCTTCTACCTACAGAAGGTTACAACCTTCTCTCCTTCTCCAGCTTCTACTAGAAGGGAGCTACAACCGCCTAGCTCTTGTACTAGACGATATGTTTACCAGTACATAGGCGACGACCTACAGAAGGCTACGACCTTCTTTCTTCCTCCAAGGACCATGTTTCATAAATTTTCAGACTGGACCCATCAACATCTTAATTGCAATACAATCATCAAATACATATGCATCAACCAATCACTGAAAATCAATCATCACTTTCTAAATCAACCACAACTGAATCAATCAATCACTTTGACAACCCATCGTCATTGTAGCAAATCACAATCAATCTGATCATTTAGTCACCATAACCCAAAATAGAACCCAGAACTCTACAACAGCAAACAGAAACAATTGAAACATACTTCATAAGGTATATGCTACTTCCAAGTGTCGAACTAGTGTGTATATACACTTTTATCAAAGCCAACCAGCATACACATCTGTAAATATTAATTCATAATTCTGTAGCTATTCCAGACTTCAGTTATACCTAGATCATAACATTTACAGAATAACACATGCGTCAGTATCCAGATCTAGACTATACATGATCAAACCACATAATGATAATTCATTTCAAGCCTTAAGATCCCGATCCATCATTAGATCTTATACCTCATCAACTGTTAAGGTTCATCCTTGGTTCAGATCAAGCTAAGCACCATAAGCCAATAAACAACATACTAGATCTCACGCTTCATCAGATATTTGATACTTGCACACATTTGCCTAATGATCTTCTCCTCCTTATATAGTTTTAGTCCTTTCTCAATACCATGGACCAAAACCACTTAGGACCAATACCTTGGACCAAATACCTAGGGTCAATACCTTGGACCAAATATCTTGAACCAATACCTTGGATCAAAGTACCTTGGACCAAATACCTTCGACCGAAAACTTAGATTTCCAACATGTACGTGCTTTTCCTCTTGTGAAAGTGTGTGTATACGGTATACACTCCTTTTGTTCTGTTAACCCACGTGTATATGCTTCTTGGACAAGGTGAACCTGAGTATACCTTTCTTTCTTCATTCTTTGTAATCTAATCTGTAATTCTGTGTTGTTAACCTGATGTACTGTGATCCTTCATCTGAGTAAGTTTCCATTAAGGACAACGCCTATATCATAATACCAACACATATTTCCTCATCAAGGAAATATCATGAAAATTTATCAACTTCTCTTTTACATTGTTGATTCCTATACCACTGGTAATATTCTACTTGTGGATAAGATGGTGCTTTCTTACGATAACATTGGGGTAGGGTTATTAAAAGATTCATATTTAATGGGAACTTTTCCGCTTCCACCTCCCGACATTTCTACTACAATCACTCCAATAAATATGATCATGTCTAGTATTGTCCAATTTCAACAACCATATGATCCATTGATAGTACCTAATGGCTCTAATATTGAATCTTTTGGTGACTGCATGTTGCTCAACCCTATTGAATTATCTTATGAAGCTATTCACCTTACCTACCCGATAATTACTCAAACAAATAACCAAGTGAACATAGTTGATGAACATTCTCAAGATTCAGAGATAGTTTCCCTTTCATGTTTTGATGCTTTCAATGATGTCTTTCCTACTGATGAGAGCATCATGGAAATCATGTCGTCAAATGAGAAACTGTGGGATGATAACCATCATCATTCCTCCTTTATACCTAAGTTGGAAATCCTTGAGAATAGTTTTTATGACTTATTTTCACTTGAGATTACAAAGCATCCCCAAAATTCGATTTCCATATTCAAAGTCATTTCTAAAAAAATTTTGTGGAATATCAAGAATACCAATATGATCGATATTTTAGTGAAACCTAGAATTGTTGAAAATGTTGACATAGAAGCCTCTTGTTCTCCCCATGAGATTCAAATTTATAAGGCCTTGTTTCAATAATTCCATGATACATTTTCTTGGACCTACGAATAGATGCTAGGAATCTATCCAAACATTGTGCTACCTAAAATCAAGACATACTCAGATGCAAAAGTTGTTACACAATGATTACATCTGGTACACTTGAGGAAAGCTTCCACAATCAAAGCAGAAGTTGAAAATTTTCTACAAGCTAGTTTAATATATCTTGTTCCATTAAGTAATTAGGAGTCTAATATCATCCCCGTGATGAAGAAATAGAGTACCATTCGAGTATGTGTCAATTATTGGAATATTAATCGAACTTGTCCTGAGGACAATTATCCGACACCCTTTATCGACCATAATATTGATGATTGTATTGGAAGTGAAATCATCTCATTTATGGATGGATTTTCTAGCTATAATAAAATAACTACACTCCCTTCCAACCAACATAAAACCATGTTCATCTGTCTGGGGGGGGATATTTTCCTATCGAAAACTTCCCTTTGGACTCAATAATGCGAGGAAAACTTTTTAGCAAAACATGAATTATTCTTTTCATGATATAAATTCCATCGTGCAGCCATATCTTGATGATTTTCCTACCCATTCAAAACATCATCATGATCACCCTATGCATCTTAGAGTGATTTTCTTGTGATGCTGACATTACAAAATACATTTGAATCTACACAAATGTGTATTTTGTGTGGAATTAGTTTGACTCTTAGGATTAATTGTGTATAACCATGCAATCTGCATCAATCCATTGAAGGTTTAGGAAATCCTTTATTTTCCTTCTCCCTAAAACCTCGTTCAGCTACAACATTTACAAGGGAAAGAAAAATTTCTATGTTGGTTCATCCCTAAGTATGCAAAAATTACTAAGGGGTTTAGTTGATTGTTGAAGAAAGGGGTGTCCTTTCATTGGGATGATGCTTCTAAAACGCATATAATGCCTTGAAAAAATTAATATATTATGCATCATTGTTGCATCCCCCTAATTACCATTGGGATTACTTCTTATATCTCATTGTATATGATACTACTATCGCTATGGTATTAGTATAGGAGGATGACTCAAGTGACACTGTTATAGACATATTTTGGCATTGCAACCCCAATCACATATGCCGATAAACGAAGGGCTCTTAAACCCCTAAAAGTGTTGTTTCACACCCTAAAAGATTGAGGTCAACTGATAACATCATTTCCCAGAAGTTCTCCCTAAAAAAACCACTCAGAACTGGTCAAAACTAGACCATACAGACTGCTCCATGCTAAGGGTGCAATGCATACTGACTGTAACACTTACCAGGTGCAATGCATACTGAAAGAGCATTTTGTAGGGTGTGATGGGCGAGAGTAGATAAATGGCAAAGACAATTTGCTAAGTGGAAACCCATAGAATCTTCTAGAAACTTCTCATATGACACTTGCCTCTCTAAATTCGCCCAAGGATGAGTAAGATATCATGAAATCTCCAAGTGGAACCAAGAACTATCAGTGAAATGACACTAATCGAAAACCTAGAAGCTGACTCACCCCTTTGTAGATATCTATATATGGATCCCTCAACTGAGAGATCTAAATGCTGGAATTTTGTAATTTGTAAGGAAGAGTTGTTGGTTTCTCTTTGAGACATTGTATTGTTTGGTGATCTTTCTTTTCATGAGGTGAAGAGGGCTTTCATGCTTGGAGGGTGATGTTGGATCAAACAGTTGGGTTGTAATCCTCTCTTCTACTTCTACTATCAATAAAGTTATTTGAGTTTTCCTCCATATATTTGTGTACTTGTGAATCTTGTATTTGTGAATGCAATTGTATGGTTAATGTACTTCTGATTCTACATTGTTTATAGTATTATAGATCTCTATGCTTTGATGGTGTTTTGTTGCTTTGTCTCTATAGGTGTTCTTTAAAACGGGACAAGTGAGAAAGGAGTGGTAAGCTCTATCAAAGGAGAGGGGAAACAAGCAAGGAGCCAAGTGAAAGATTAAGGTTGGTGCTCTCTGCTTCTCCCTTATCTATCATACATAAAGGAAAACACAAGTTACTTTGAATTGTTTGTTTCTAAGATAGCTACCCATCTTAGTGGGACTAGCAGATCGAATAGACACTAGTTTTCGTGGAAAAAAAATGGCAACTCTGCTGGGGAGCGAATAGTTTGTTTGTTTGTTACTGTTATTTGCTCTATAAAATATAGACGGAGCCTGAAGTTAAGCCAGCTAGCCTTCGAACTGCTTTTGCTATGCAACTACAAAGTAGATCATTGTTGCTTCAGTCAATCTCTGGGTTGGTTTATGAACTGAACATCTGACTTGCAAACATCCTAAGTGCCCTAGTGGTAGCTCAATAACCTCATAAGATCATACCCCTATACCTTGTTTTTACTATCTATCATAGCTCAGCCTAAATCACTGAACTCAGCTGCAAATTTTGAGAAAAAAACCAAGCACAGTTTCGTTCCCTGGTCCATCCCACTGTCTCTAACTGGTAGTCTAGATGCATCGCACCTCCTGTGTGTTGTAGGTGAGATGCATCCATGTTTCCCTTAAGGACAGGTGCGATGATTGAATGAGACTGTTTCCCTCTCTGGAATTTGGTTTTTTCTTCACTATTTTCAGCTTTATTAAGTAGTTTTGCTGCTTATGATCAGTATATCATTGTTGAAGCCTCCTTCCTCCACATTATTCAGCCTCCATTGATAAGGAATTGTGAATGTTTTTTTATGTATTTTTCATCATTTACAGTCCTCCTATGCAAATAGTAACTTAATCGAACTGTCGTCTTTTGATTCAAAAGATTCGCAACTATCATTGTGAGTCAAAAAGAAGAGTGTCATAAATTCTTCCTCTTCTAGATAGTCGATTGTACTTTTTCCATTGTATTTGATTTGAATTGTCAATATTTGAAGTGTCGAAAGCAGTTTTCCATTCAAAATCGAAAGTGTCGTTTTAGTCTTCCTTTAATTTTGAAAATAAATTGTTAAAGTGTTGATTTAAAGAAAATAGTTCAGATCTGTACTTAGTTTTCCTTTTTGGCATTCTCACATTAAGGAAACAGAAAAACAAATACATGCATGTGCATTTGCATTTAGACTGCATGCAGAAAATGATTTAGGAAAAGTGCATTTAGTGT
>APFE031425608.1:114720-138660 GCA_000404065.3 Pinus taeda
TGCATGCAGAAAATGATTTAGGAAAAGTGCATTTAGTGTGTGCTCTCTGCTCTCTGTTGAAAGAATTGTACTCTTCTTTCCTTAGTAGCTAGGATTTTCATTGCTAAAAGAAAACAAACGATTGTTTATCATTTTAGATCGCATATTTAGGAATTTTACATCTACATCATGCAGTGAACCTTGAAAGGCAAACTTCTTAGAAAATATCAACTCTAAAATAAACCTCAATGAACATAAAAATGCTTTGGAACCTAATGCACAACATCTAGAAGTCTAGGCTAGAGATGTATTCCAGTGTTGTAAAGCCTGGTAACTATCATTTTCATCGAAGGTTGGTTGATTCCTCCTCTTTGATACGACAAGCGCCAGTATGGATTTGTGCTCCCCGTACCATCGAGTATATATTGGGAGACCATAATAGGCTGATATCCTTTATCCTTAGGAAGCCGTGTCTATCACCCTATCGATCACAATGCACTGAACACAACATTCGGGAAGATTGACTATTGTATGTAAAGTCTTCGGTAATTTCTCTTTAAGTTACCACCAAGGTGTATATTGCAGTTTTGCGATTGGTTTGGTAATCCCTCTGTCTAGATTTCTAGAGTAGTCACTTTCATTCCTTTTTGACTCCCTAAAAGAAAAGATCCATCTGATCACTTGTCACTTCAGGCTCATTAAAAATCAAAGGCGACTAGAGTCACCTTTAGCTTTTTCTCGACTCTTAAAAATATTGCAGTTTTGTGATTGGTTTGGTAATCTCTCTGTCTAGATTTCTAGAGTAGTCACTTTCATTCCTTTTTGACTCCCTAAAAGCAAAGATCCATCTGAGCACTTGTCACTTCAGGCCCATTAAAAATCAAAGGCGACTAGAGTCACCTTTAGCTTTTTCTTGACTCTTAAAAATTGAAAAAACAGGTTGTGTCAAAGCATCATAAAATTTATTTAATTCGGAATAACATTTTCCGCTTTTTAATTTTGAGTTGATCAAGTAATCCGCAATCGTGGAAGAAAGACAGTCAAAACCCCATCGTTCGCAGAGGCTAGCGAGTCAACCATCTTTGACTCCAGAAACAAAACCATTCCGGGCGAAAATGTCTCGTTTAACTGAGTCCACCTCTATTGGTTTATTTGAAACTTGTGTTTCAACATCATCAGAGACTACAGTTACTCCGATCATTTCTGGTACATCTACCTTTACAGAAGAAGTTCCATGGTTACAAGAGGACATTATAACTAATCCTAGTGTAACAGTAGATGCCTCAATACCTGAAACAGTTCCATCTAGAGCTGATCCAGAAACTGAAGTTCACTCACTTGAACATCTAGGAGTTGATTTCTAGAATTCAGAAGGTGTCACCCCTCCAGTATCTGTCGCTACAGAAACTATACCTTCTTCAGCCCCAGAAATATTTTACAGACCTGACAGTCTACCTCTTCCACCTAGACTGATTGCTATAGAAGAAGTTGTAGAGGATCTTCCATCTAGTACTCCATTGCATTTTGGAGCTGGGATCCACTTATACCCTTCTATTCCTGAAGTTAGTTCCTTCAATAATCCTTCATCGCAAGTTCCTGTCAAATTGTTGGGAAATTCTTTGGATAGACTAAATATGTTTGAACAACCATAGACATCTAGGACTGTGTCATCAGATACAGCCGTAATAGAACTTCCTGCTACCACTCCTACGATGTTTGCTGGTATACCATTTTTCCCAACTAGTTGTCAATCACTAGATGGAGTCCACCCAAGGACTATTTCGACAACATGCTCTGTTCCCATTGGTTCCTTCGGGATCCTATCTAGCATTTCTTATGTTGAAGCTCATCAAATTGATCCTGCATACCAGTTTCAATTTGGGCAGCCCAGACTTCAAAGACCCATATATCCTTTGAGCACTGGATTGCCACCATACGGGGGGCAGTATGCTTTTTCATTGTTCCCTCCTAGAGAACAACCGTATGAGAGCTCAAAACAAAATTCAGGTCAAGCTGGAATTACATTCGGTGGTTGGATACCAATACTGTCTCAACAACCAAGGGTTGTATATTCAATACAACCAACCCAACCTGTGTCAAATATTAGCACTATGCATGCTATTGTGACTGTGTCATGAGTACAAGCATAACCTATTGTATGTCAACCTCAAATTTCTCAGGTTGCAGTACAACAGCCTCTTGTCTCTACGACTCTTCCACAATCTCAGATTAGTGCTTCTTTAACTGGAACGACTCAGGCTCAAACAGGTGTTATTACTCTGCATCTTGGTCAATCATCTAGTATTCGGCAACAAAAGATGGTTCAACAACCATGGCTGGTGCAATATCAACAACCCCAATTCTAGTAAGTTTACCAAGGACTTGAGCAACATGGAACTTTAAGTAATGGACAACCACATTTTCAAAGTGGTTATCAACAACCATACTATAATGGTTATGCCCATCAACCTTATCAAAGTTACCAACATCAGATACATTATGCTGGTATGCAAAGACCCACTGCTCAAGTGATCCCATCTTATCCTGGGTATGCTTCGCCAAACCTGAATCAACAGTTTCCCTTCGTAGCAACTTTGGAATTACCAAATTTGAACCAATTAATGAATGATCCAATTGCTTATGCCCCTTGGTGGCCAGTGATTCCTCATAAACTTCCTTCAGATATTCCTAAATTCAATGGAAATCCAGTTGAAGATCCATCGAATCAAGTAATGACTTTTCATTGTGGTGTTCATCTAACACCCTTAATGATGATTCAATTAGGCTTCACTTTTTCAGTGAATGCTAATTGGTCCGACAGTGAAATGGTACATCGAATTGCCTAGAGCTTCATTTTATAAGTTCAGTGCCCTTGCCACTACCTTTTTAACCCACTTTCAGCTACCCATAAGGTACGAAATGGGAATAGAACTTCTAACCAACTTTAAACAGACAATAGCCACTCACATATCTGATCATATTCATGAGTGGTGACGTCGTCGTAAAATGGTAAAGACCTATGTTCCTGATCAGCTTCTAGCTGAGTGGTTTATTAAGTAATTATGACCTTCTATTACAGAAGATGTGGCAAAAGGAGGAGTTTTCACTGAAGAGAAAGTTATTTCTCGTGCACAATATCTAGACTTGATCTATACTCAGTCTGGCATGCTCTATGAAAAAATTCATGATGCCCCTAGACCAGAATTTTCCGTTCCTCCTCCTCCTAAATCAAACAGGGACTCTCATGCTAGCGATGGCGTGATTGGAACCTCAAGTACGCAAACCGCAAAGGCTTCATCTGGTAAAGCCCTTGTATTTTCTAGTAAAAAATCAAATGACAAACTTCTTGCCTTGGAGGTTAATGCCATGTCATCTAACAAAGGCAAAGAACCGAAGCAACCAGAGGCCAAGAAGAAAGGGGAAAACAAGAATAAGAAACAGGAAGATACACCTCCTGAAAAATATTCTGAAAACCCTACTGGGCAAAAGAAACAAGGTCAACCATGTTTCATATGTAATGAAGAACATTGGACGAAAGATTGTCCGCATTGAGCTGAGGTCAAGAAAATTTTAAAATCTTTGAGCACCTTAGCAATGTTGACTACTCTGTTTCCAAACCCAAAAACTAATCTGGTTGCTATCAATAATGCTTCCCCATCCCAAGTGCTTATGTTATCCATATCAAAACAACAAAATTATGCTTTGATATCGATAAGGAATAAAGATTATGGTAATCCACAAATGTCAAACAACAAGGCTACAGATCAACCCAGTAGTTCGACAACAACTTCGTGAGAAGTTGTGCCACCCATCATTCCTGAACTAACAATAAAGCCGCCAAAGGGAGTAGTACATAAATCGACATTTAATCCTCGTGCTCAAGAAATACATAATTATAATATAGAAGAAGATTTGGGTCAATCGCCATCCGCTATGTCAACATTTGAAGTACTGCCAAATTGCCCCTCCCAAAAGAAAGCTTTATTATCAGCAATAGGTGGGATTGACCCAACGGATTCCAATCTTGTGGCCTTTAACCACAAAGGATCTGAACCTCAGTTACCAACCCAACTCGCTTTCCTTATACAGGTAAAAGCCCTCAACAAAATTGTCCATCGAACGATCATTGACGAGGGTGCATCTACCTGTATAATGTCAATGAGTTGCTAGAAAAATTTAGGCTCACCACCCTTGTCGCGATCATCAATGACATTTAAATTTTTTGGTGGAAGAACACACACGCCGTATGGGATATTAAGTAACTTACAATTTGAACTGGGGGCAAGACAGTAGAAATTGAAGTCAAAGTTATCGATGGAAACCTCGATTATAATATCCTACTAGGAACGCCCTGGATTTATGCTATGGTTGTTGTTGTGTCAACATGTTTTAGAAAGATTGCATTTCCCTTCAAAGGCGGAATTTCAATCGTTGACCAACTAACCTTTTTCCCCAACAGTTCACAAGGTACGGGAAGCATTCCAATGATCCATGGAAGCTCTCAATCGCTTCAAAATGTTGGAGTAGGCCTCCTAAAACACCCGACCTTAATGGGTACTTTTTCGCTACCGCCTCCAAGCAATCTGGCGGAAGTGGCCATGGTGGAAACCTATAATATGGTATCTTCTACATCAGCAAGGATTAAGAATATTTCCGAACATTTTGTTAGCATGGACCATTGCCAGGTATTGCCTCCAAGCTCCATAGAAATTTTGTAGCAATCAATATTCTTAACCTGGGCGGCAAACCCAAATCAACACTCATCAAGTGTTTGGATAGATAGGTCTCAAGAATATGGCACCTCTTCAGATCCTTGGTCACATGTACATTCTACAGATGAAGGAAACATTTAGTCAATGATGATAGGAGAGGCACCAAGGGAAGATTACCACCATTGTTCCCATCTTCAATATAATGACAAAGATTATTCCAGCAACCTTAATCATCCTTCCGTTTTTTATTTTCTATCAAATACTGTAAATACGGGTATTCTGAGTGAAATCTATCCAATATTGAAGAAACTATCGCCATAAATATCTTGAACAAACCTAATGTTGTAGAGAATATTCATGTTGGCAAATCTTACTCTTCTTCATAATTGGAAATATACTCTTCTCTCTTTCGCGAATTCAAAGATGTCTTTGCATGGTCATATGAAGAAATTCCAGGCATTGACTCGAGCATCGTTGAACACGAAATAAAGATGTATCCAGATGTCAAACCATTACAACAATGGCTTCGACGGGTTTGGTGGGCCCTAGTATTGCAGCAATAATGCTACAACTCCTAGGACTCCCTTCTTTATTTTTATCAACCCGGTAGTTCGTAACAAACTTGGAAGCGACAGTGTTGTATGCACAAGTACTAGCTCTTGCCGCGACTGTCACTTGATCAGCTGGCACAAGTTCGATAGGAGCTTAAGCCAACTTATATGAGCTCTTAGAAGAAATTTTTTAACTGATGGATGAAATATAACTCAAAGGAAGCTAATCTACTTGCGGAAAGAAACTGAAAGCCAAAAAGAGACGCAAACCCTAGCAAACCCTAATTTTACCATCTAGTCATACTGATGCAAAAAAAGAGGATGTGAGCTACTGAAAGAGGTGCCATTGACTTCTAGGAAGGTAAAATGCATGTGTCTAAGTTATCACTATCTGAAGAAAACATCTTTTTGTATTTTTGAATAAGTTGTTAGAATTACCATGCATGTGCTTTCACTGTTTTTTTACTGTGCAGAGGGTGGATCGGTGAGAGAAAATGCTTGGAAGAGGACGAGAAGATTCAGGAGAGGGCCTAAGGAGTCCTAGCACCCTTCCTGATTTTTTCATAGAGTTTAGCCTTCAAGAAACCTCATTCGTGAGCTTCTACAGGAAGTCTGCAGGGGTTCTACAGGATGTTCTGGAATTTCTACAGGACATTCTGTAATTTCTACAGGATGTTTCGAAAATGGGTTTTAGAGGGTTGATGGGTGAAGAAAGGTGGAGAAGAGGGTATGGAGGTTGGATAAGGGTGTGAGAAGGTCCAGGTTTTGGTGGATGGAGCTGAGGAGTGATAAGGACGGTTGGATTTGTTCAAGGAGAGATAAGGCAATGCTACACAATAATATGGAAAGTAGGTCAATGTGAGGGAACGTGGAAAAGGTAAGGAAAGGATTTGAAATGGAGGATGAAGCAGATAGGTTGGATGAATTATGGGTAGACGGAGAAGTATGATAGGTGCTCTGCAAGTTATTTTTTGAATTTGACAAATGAAGACTTGGAAAATCAAGAACCTAATTATTTCGACCTAATCTGACCTAGATAATAGCAAAGGAAATGAAAAGAAGTCTATTTGCAGTGAAATCATAAGAAGTAACTATGAAACTGAGCCATCATAAACCTAAGCATGCAACCAAAACTGATATCAAGTTCGGCAACTAAGAATCCAACACTAATACTTGCATGGTGAAGCAAAGACAGTGTTTTTGGTGGCAGCAAGGTTACCTTGGTCCCAGCTCATGATTCCACTGAGGGAGAGGTGAGATCCAAGGTGCTTGATGGCCTTTTTCTGAAGATCTTCCCTGTTATTGACTTATGAAACAAATCTGAACATGAAAATCTACTTTAATCATCGAAAGCAATCTAAATAACAAAACAAGATTTAAATCTAAATAGCAGATTTTATTCTAAGAATGCAGCAAAGACACATGAAAGTAAACAAAGGAGGTACTGGGCACTTGAGATGGGCCCAACCCCAAGAGCTACAGCCTCCTAAGAGAGATTAGAGCTGGTGCAAAGCTGGATTCATATTTACTGATCAAAAGAATAGTTACATTCCAAAAACTATCCACAAGGAAAACTTGAAAATGTGCTGAAATGCAGAGATAAACTACTGCCTAAAAAATGACTAAAATCGAACTAAAACTAGCTAACTTTTGCCTAAAAAGTGACTAACTACTGGCTAACCAAAATGAGGCCCTAAGCCCTCTTTTTATACAAATTGAGGACCCCAACAGTCCTCCTAAACTTTAGGGACTCGGCTGCCCAAAACTTGCAGTTAACAGCAGTCCTACTTGACTTGATTGGTTGCCCTTGTGATAATTGATTTGGTGGCCCTTGAACTTCGAGATGATGGTGGAGAAATCGAGGTAAGGGCCCATAAATGAAGGGGACACCTTCCTGTAGAGGCCCCGAAAATCGGGTTGACAACAAGGGGGATACCCACCCGGTTCGGACCTTGGTTGGCAGCTCCTTATCCGTTTGGTATAGCGGGTCTGACTGGGGATAATGGGACCAGTTTCCCGATCTTGGGTGTGTGTGTGTGTAGAGTTGAATTATGCTGATCTAAGAGTATTTTTAAAGCTAATCTAATTCAGATTCTTTAACTTTACTCTATACTATTGTAATCTAGTGAGAAACAACACATCAAATCTATCCTAACCCGGGATTGTATATCTTCCATTATGCGATCTAAAAAGATTTAGAATAATAACTGGTAATAAAGATCATCCAGCCATTATAAGAATAGAAATCATTAAAGGTAAACCACTTTTCATAAGAAGTTAGGCAAAATAGTTGTGAACAGCATATCGCATAATAAGTCATTCATATGTCAAACACAAACAATATGACTCCACCGTACAAAAGTGCCAAATGATAACCCATACATTCATGCAGTAACATATAAACAACTGAAACTATAAATCACTTAAAGAATATAAGCAGAAATTGCCAAGAGATAAAAGTACCATTTATGACTAGTTCTACCCATAAGCTTCAAGAAAAAACAATCTATCTCTACTTGTTCTAAAATCTACCAAGAGTACAAAAGTGCAACATCAGTAGCAGATATCAAAATGCAAGTAAAAATAAATCTCGATCCATCCATTCATCAAAACCTCCTCTGAGGGTGCAGAAGTGCATGTTCTGAGGATAAGTTTTTGACAAATCTCTGGACCCTTCTCTAAATGCATGAGAAGGGTTAAAATACTACTTCCTAATTCTAATAATAGTGTTTTTACAAAATTTTAGGATACGGCTCTCAAATGACCGTCCTTTTTCTAATCTAAAATAAAAATAAACAACAAACTACTAAAAATAAGCTACTTCTGAATTTGGTCCTTAAAACTGCAAGTGTTCATCATGGATTTGAGAAGAGTCAATTGTCCGACTTCTGCGCTGAGTTGGGCTGCGAAAACAACATCTATGAGAGCTGGCACTACTTTCTCGGCTGAGTTTATGATGCATTTCACAGTCATCCATTGACTGTGTGGCTTGACTAAGTATGCCCAATAGCACTCCCAATTCAACCTGTTCAATGCCTGGATCGCTTTTCCCTTTTCCTGCACCTTCTTTTTCCATTCTGCCTCTATTCGTAACTTGTTTGGTAGGTATCCCGAGGTGGTTTCTGTGATTAAGTTGGCTCTGTGTAAATTTTCATTTACACAGTCTATAAGAACGCTCGCCTCTGTCGCCACTGCCTCTGCCGCCTGTTCTGCCTACCTGATTTGATCATCCCATTTGTTAAAGAGCAATTCTTTATGGATTTCATTTATTCTGGGTGCATTTTCTCTCTTCCCTTCCTCTCCATCCTACCAAGCTAGATACTCTATCACTCGTCTGTCAACCTGGTCGTAGTCACTTCACAAGTCTGTCACTTGATTGGTGAGTTTGTCGCTCAGCTTGCAATAGTGACTCCACTGCGATATTTTATGTCCCAACTCTTCCTGTTGCTGCAGAAGTTGCTCATTTAAGCTAGTAGACTCTAAAACGAATTCGGAAAGCTTGGGCTCGTCCTTGTGTATTTCTTATAAAGCTTGCAACTGCTTTCCTTTTTCGTCTAGGCTTTTCTGATAGCTTATCTGCATTTGTTGAAAGTCTTCTTGTAGTTTCTCGAGTTGTTTGGACGCTTCATTACTGGCATTGGCTTGTTGTAGCTGTTGTTGTAGTAGCTGTATTTGGTTTTCTTTCTCCCTCAACAGTTGCTGAACTTCCAACGCTTTGTCGATAGTCGTAGAAACGTATGCTCCTGCGATTTGAGACAACTTCGTGAGATTTTATGTCGGGTTGTTGTTAGGGTCTTTCCATAAGACGTCTAAATGTTCAGCGTCCTGTGATAGCGTATTCTCCAGCTTTCTCTTCTTTCTTTGTCTCCTCACCACTGCTTTATGTTGGGGACTATAGAATACATCCAGTGGGGGGATTTCCTCTACACTAAGTAGAAGCTCAGAAGGTGGAGCGATATGACTGTGCTTCGTTTCTGAGACACTACCGACCATGGTTGAAACCATTTCCTGTGCTACCTGTGCATCGCTCATAGGTGTTCTTGGGACTTGCCCTTCAAGGCTGATTAGCTCGTTGAAGTTTTCCCATTCTTTATCGAGCTCTATCGTGACAAGTGGCGATTTAATGACGGGAGGAGGGACATCTCTTGGTGGGGAGGTGATAACTTGCAGTTGCGACATTACACTTGACTGAACTGTATCTTTGGTTGTTTCTTCGCCTTTTCCTTGGTTGCTTGCAGACTTTTTAGAACGTTCAGGTGTTCCTTGGGCAGCGTCAGATTTGGATTTGGAAGTACTGGAGTTTCCGCTGAGGCTGACACTGGGAGTAGGCTCTCTGGCGAGCAGTCGTAGCTTTTCTAGGGGAACACTGGCTAGCCTTCTTTCTCTGAATAACAAAAATCTTTGGAGGTCATCTGGGGATAACCTCGACTTAGCTTCTCCGCAAAACTTCCTGGAATGAACTTTTATTTTGAAAACAAGTCATCAAATAAATCTTTCTTCCGGCGAACACTTTTTATTCTGACACTTATAGTGAAATCATGGGCAACATTATTTAGGTCAAAAGGTCGAGCGGGGAATTTAAATAATTGTAGAGACGTCACATTCCCTACTTCGGCAAAAGCATGTCCTACATCGAACAATGAGAAGGCCCCACATGCTAGAGGAAACTGAGGCCATATGGCCTTCTTCTTGTCTTTTAGCTCTTTGGTTAGGCCACCTTCTGAGCAAGTCTGATAGGCAATTTCCCTAGCCAAAAGCTTGTCGGGGACATACAGAGGTAGGACATGTGGAGGTACAATGCTCCCAAACACTCTAATATAAGTGAACCATTCTTCCCCGAACCATCTTGTGACAGGGATGATGTCTATTTGCGCTTCGAGTGAGCACCTCGGGGGTTCTTCACCATACATCATCCGATATAGGGGTAAGATGAGCCTGTGGAAAATCTGATAGAAGTGAGGGGCAAACTGTGAATCCCATAATACTTTGTGATAAACATGAATAGGTGACGGGTCCTGGGTAGTCCATTTCCAACCCATAGTTGGGAATTTAGATACATAGCAAATAGAATCCATAATGTAAGCAGACAGATAAAAAGGAGGATAGACCCTTTGTGACAAGGATTTCTTAGAACGGTAATTCGTGACAGCAGTGTAAAAATTATCAGAAGATATTTTGGCCCAATCCACGAGATCGGCATTTGTGGCAGCATCTATGAGTGGTAGCCATTCAGACGAAAATTTATTTATGTCTGGCATCCCAAACAGCGTGCACAGCATGGCCGCAGCAAAACAATATGGAGAGGTGAGAGAACCAATGCTGCACATACCATTTTTGTCCATTTTTAGCAGCTCCTCTCTTCTGGTCCATTCTTTAGTGGTTTCTGCTAGGTTTGGGTTCTCTGCTGCAAATTTCTTGACAAATTGCGTGTTGTAGGTCGTCTAAGGCTCAGGAAGATGATACATAAGCTTTAAGTCTTACGCGGTAAATGATCCTATGAGCTCATGCCCTTGAGCTTTGAATTGTCTGCCTTGTAACTCTGCATTGTCAAGTATCCATCTTATCATATCTGTATACGGAAAAATCTTGGGTCTAGCTGCTATTCGATGGAGAAATGAACATGCCAGCTCTTTTAAGGATGCCTCAGAAGAGTTTTGTGATCCTGCGGTGTTATCAACCTTCATTACTGTAGGATTTTCCTCCTCCAGAAGTCTATACATGCCTTCCCAGATCGAAATTCCTGCGTCCTTGTTGCATGCAGTGTCTGTGTACAAGGGCGCCATCTCCTTTGTCTTTTCCTTCATCTCGGAGCCTTGGGCTTTATGTTTCTTTCCCATTTGCTCCTGCGTTCGGCTTTTGAATCTTCTTATCTCTTAGTTCCTGCAGATTACGAGCAAAGTGGAAATGACTGATTGAGAAAGGTGATGGGAGAGTTTTAAATGCAACAGATATACCAAATATGCCACCTTACGTGAAATAATTCTTTAGCAAAGCACGCGTCTTTATTTCATTAAATAACTGAAAACTAATCCACTTACTATCATTAAAAGCGCATGATTTGGTGTCAGATTATGGTAAGTGGATTTTATTTGAATGGCATGCCCAAAGGATTCGCAATTAAATGATTCATGATTTGCTTACGTTACATTGAAGATCGTGCCATCGGAAGGCGCATTAATCGCAAATCATAGACTATGCCATCGCGGTGATCACAATGTCGCATGTCACAACATCGCGGGTCACAGGAGTTTGATGTTTGTTAAGTATTTTCATTTTATTTATGCGGTGTGCGATCTTGCGATCGGTGTTATCGTAGATTGGTAGATTTTGAGGTTTTTCCTTATGAATCATTACTTACTGCGATGCGACGTTAGGCTTAACCTGGGGGGGGGGGGCTTGCGTATTAATGCAATTTTTTAAATACCTTTACCTTATCGTAGACTCAGGTTAAAGATATTCAAAATACCTCTCTAAATTTATGATAGTATCTTTATTTTGAAGAAGGAAAATTTGATTTTTCTCAAAATTAAACTAGGGGTCCCCATTCATTTAGCATTTTGGACAAACACTTAAATGAAAAAGGGGGGGTTGTTGCTGGCCACAACAAGGCCATACAAAAGGGGAATATGGATAGAACCAAGAAGTCAACATAACTCCTTGACTTAGACGATGAAGAGCTCACTATGGGGATTAAAGAAATTGATGCAGATGAATCTGTGTCAATTACTCAGCTACTACCTTATATACCACCAAGGAAATCCATTGCAAGGTTCATAAATAGCCAGATTCAGATAAATTCATGGTGTCCACACCATTGCTGCTAGAGAAGATACCTAAAGAAGGTGTATTATGAGGAGTAGGATGTTACACGACTTGAACCAATCAAGTGGACGACTAGAGTTGAGTGCGTAGGGCTGCTCAATATGTTGTGGGTGCGACATTTTAGCTGGAATTCCATTAATACTATTTGTGTGCATCAACTATTGATGCCGGTTCATGATGGGTGCCTTTGGCTGGGAGGCCCCATTCCAATCATTGATATGTTGATTCACCGAATCACATTGCTACCATATCGAGTAGACCCTACAAATGCTTTTGTAGGAAAATCATAGGAGAAGAATTTGGCAGATTAGATGAAGAGTGACTTCGGGCTAGTGAAGAAGCCACGTGGCTATGAAATTAGTTCCATATCAGATGGTGCAGTACAGTTCACTTCACAAATATTGGATGGGAAGATCACGTAGAAATGTCGCACCAATGAAGTGTCGACACCAGTGGTATCTCTGGATGTGTAGTGCACCAAGGGAGTCCAAAATAATTGGGCTAACTATTTATGTCATGAGTTTTTGTAATATTTGTGAGAGGCCCAGGATCAGGGCAAAGTGTTCCACTATGCATGATTGCTTCTGTTAATCACATTAGTGGCATGGAGGACGCCAGAGGAAAGCCAATTCTCGCAGCATGATCTAGACCTATGTGAGGGAACCAAATTCACCTCACTAAGGGCGATGAAGGACTCTGAGTATGTAATGGAGACAAAAATATTTTGGGTCTTGTTTTAATCAGAGTTGAGGATGGTGATTAACCAACGGCCATAGTTATCACCAATATTGCATGCCAAGTATGTAAATGTCATTGATTTCAAGGAAGATTTTCATAATATTTTTATCTGTGCGAAGAAAGATTCCACAGGAACATGAAACAAGTTTCCATACTTGGTCACTGAAGATGACATTATGGGGGTCATCAGTAAATGGTAGAGCAACTGGATCACCCCATTCGATATGGGCATAGGAAGCAATAAGTTTTCTAAAGGTGAAGCAAAGAAAACCACAACTACGACGACACTAGTGAAAGAGAAGAATAAGGAAGCACAAAAGGCTGCTGTGAAGGAAAAGACCATGCAACAAAAGGAGGCTTCTGTGAATGAGATGGAAGTACTAAAAGAGAAGGTCCCCGCCAAAGAGATAGAAGCACCAAAGGAGATAGATGCCACCATGTCACAGGCCACTAATGACCTCGGTGAATCTGAGATAGAGCGCACCAATGAATAGGTCGAGACAGAGGGAGAAGAGGAAGCGGGCATAGGCTTGGAGTCCCTCTTCATTGGAAAAAAGAGGCAGAGGTGGAGCTCCACAAGACCATGTAAGAAGTAGAAATATGACAAGTTTGCGAATGCGACACCTTTGGTCCTCATGGAGGGGGCCCTGGATGAGATTAGGGATGTGGTCCTCGAAACAATGAAGAATAATTGGAGCCACATTGAGGATCAATACCATCAGATTCCAGACAAGGTGTAGTAGGGCCTAAGGGAATTGTAGGTCCAGACAAGAATTATTAAAGCGAGCATTGGATAGGTGAGCCTAAAGCAAGCAAGCCAGAAGCAAGCGAGCGGGACTACCTTAGTAGCAGAGCTCACCACAGACCTCCACGTAGTGTAGTTAACAGAGTGTTCACTACATGTTGAGACATCAGAGGATAGGGCATGCCTATTACATCTGAAGGATTTGAGTCTAGACATTGCGACACTCCCTATTCAGACACTGCATGAGCTGCATCAAGGGGTATTAGATGAGCTCAGATTTTAGGAACAAAGAGCACTCCTAGTTATCAACGAAGTAAAAACCAACAACCAATAGATGTTTGAGGAAAATATGCAGGCCCTTAAAGAAGGTGAAGAAGTTATTGTGCGTAGTCAGTAGCTAGAAGTAGCAATAGTGCATGCCTATAGCAGCCTCCGTAGAAAATATATAGAAGCTATCTGCCACAGTAAAATAATCGAAGGAGGAGAGTGTAAGGTTCATTTTGAGCTATATCTGCAACTAACCACTCCTTTGGAAGTCAGGGAGAAGTGCAAGGCTTCTATTAAAGAAGAGATCACTACACTAGAAGCTACAATCAAGAACTGCAATCATTTGTTTGAATAGGCCATGGAACTGTGGACCTTGCTATAGGAGGATCCAACTTTGAATAAAATTGAAGTAGATATCTGAGAAAAGAAAAGGAAGTTCGATGAGATTAGGGCTACAATGCAGACCTTATAACCAATGTAAAGGTTCACTTGACTACAGGAGGGGGAGTTCATCTAGACTGATATCATTGAGCTACATTGAAAGGCATCAATCATATCCTCAAGGATGCAACATTGGGAAGATGAGGATAGCTAGTTGACACAGATAGTGTAGAGCAAGCTGAAGGCTATGCAGTAGAAAAAAAGAACCATGGGCCTTGTCGTCAAAGGTCCAACTACAGAAAAATTGGTTGAGGAAATTCATCAAGTCACTGCAGAGGGAACAACAAATCTTCAAACATTGAATATAGAGTCCAACAGTTTGTAGGTAAATATTGAGGCAACACCAATAGAGTGACTCGGGACGAGTCATGACTTTGTGTTGGGGGCCTGTCGGGACAAGATCTCCTGGGGTCAATTTTGTAAAAGTTTTCTTATTATTGTAAAGTCTCCACATTTTGAGGACTGGCACACGCTGGTTGATAGGAGTCAAAAGGGATTTAGGAAGGTCAAATCCCCTTAGTTTGTTAGGATATAAGTTTTTTTGTGACCTTCCCATGGTTTGTGGACCATGTTATTATAATAGAAAAAGATATAAAAGGAGTCATGGAGGGTCATACAAAAGTTAGTCCAGATAGCAGAGAACATAGATAGGAATGTTTTGGATTTGTATTTCCTATTATGTACTTGGCGAAGGGGAGGGCTCCTGCAGCTGTGTGCGTGGAGACCATGGTAAGTCCGCAGTTGAGTGTCTGGGCCCTTGCAGCTATGTATTATCTGTGTACCTATGTATTATTCTTTACTTTTGAAATTATTGTATATTCACTTTGTTTATTACATTTATCATGAAAAGTACTTAATCAATGCATGAAAGTGGTAGATCTCGTCAATTTCATGATGTTATGAATGGTTAGAACAAGTAGTGAAGAGTTTGGATCTATTATTTGTTAGTTATTGTGATTTCCCCATTTCAAGGGTTAGGGTTCGCGAAGGTCGGAATAAGGCCCTAGAAGTAACATAAACACATCACATAGTTCTTTAGATGAAGAAACTTGGTTCTAGCATCCCCTAATATTTCCTCAGGTGATACTACAGCCTGCGCTACACGGGTTGTTTCTGGAAGGGTTGGTAGTGTATGGTTTTGTTGGTTAGTGCAACTAACTTTGAACCAGGGTCCAAGCCTCCTCAAGCCAACACATGAATGCCTCCTCCTCCATGTAACCTAGACCTAAATTTTGAAATTTTAGGTCTCTCAAGTTTTTTCTTATTGACCACAATGTTCGACAATTAATCATGGACAATGACAGTTCATTACAGGCTTTAGAATCAGGGTTTTGAGTATGAGCATTGTTGATTTCATTTCATGGATTTTGTTTAGTTTATATTTGTATGGATGAAGACATGGATCATTCTACTCTCTTTTTCAAAATCATTCAATGACAATCTAATAAGAAGAATAACTTGAAAGGGTTTTCCACATATTGGTTTTTTCCCTGGTCTCCAACCAATCCTGGTATCTTTATGTGTGAATGATTTTCTTCTATTGTCCCTTTATGTTCCACTACATTGATGATGATATTGTTCTTTCTATATAGTTGCATATGTTGTTGGATAGTGATGTAAATATGAATAATGCTATGATGTCATGGGTGAAAATAATATGGAAATGATAAAATGTAATTATCAAAGCAAAGAACAATATAACCGTAAGAAAAAATAACATGGTTTTAGAGCAGGGCTGAAGAAAATTCATGGAGATAACCCCTATGGTGACGCCATTTATGGATGAAAGATATGATAAAGGAGAATTAAAAGTATTCTAGGGTTTGATGGAAACCCTAGGCAATTTGTGTATTAGGGTTTGATTGATATTATGAGAATAGGGCTAAGAAGAAACCTTGGTTTATGGAGAATATTTGAGATATGGAATATAGAAACCCTGTCATGGTCAATGTGAAGATTCTCAAGCACTTGTGACAGATTTAATGAAGCCCTAGATGGGATAGTTTCTATTAGGCTTGGTTTCTAGTTCAAGAGGGAGATGATCAATTCTAATTGAAGATAAGTACCTTCCCATTTATGTGCTCCTTTATGTATTTAATTTTGTTTATACTTATAGATTTGATTATTATTTTTATTATTACGTATACTTCCTACATGTATATTTTAGAATTTGGATGCTTCTAACCTCTTGAAGAGTTGTGATAAGTGGATCCTTCTTGAGGATCATGGCTAATGCAAGAAGATAGGAGGTAGTAAAGGTGACAAATTTCTACAAGCTACCTATGTAAAATAAGAAGGTACACATGTATTTGAATACTACAAGGTATGCATGGTATATTGTTTGAATGTTATGTTTTAGTTGTAATATTGAATCGAAATGTAATCCCTAAAGTATGATGAGAATGTATCCTTCACAATTGGGTCATGTATGCATATGAAAGAAAGTTTGATTCATGATGAAATTGGTAGTGAACAATTATTTTACCTTTTATACATCATGAATTTCTTCATGTTGTGAAGCTACTTAGAAATATTGTTTTTTTTATATATTGATCTTTAGCTAAAATCTATTATTCTTGATATCTTGATGCCATAAAGAAGGCTTTCACATTGATTATAATAGATGGTAACTTGATACTATTGATAATTTTTATGAAAATAATGATGACCATGATGATAAAAGTGTAACAATGTGATTATTATTAAGGATCTTATTTTTTTTTTTTCGTGATTATGTTTTGATGAGATTAGTCATTATGACATATGGTAACATGGAATGCCCTAATTTGATGGATTAATTTACATGATAAAGATGTGATGTTGTGATCATGATTCTAGAAGCATACTCATATTAGCTATTTGACACTAATCCTTGATGAAATATTGATTTCATGGTGTGATGATGAAGTAGTTGATACTAACATGTTATGACCATGATGGATATATGTAATGTTGGCGGAAAACTTGTGCACTTTTATGAAACCAACGTTTCAGACTGGCTAAGTGAGTCCATCATCAGGGAAATGGATATATGTTTGACTTTATGATCTAACAGTTATATTGATGCATGAAAATATTATAGATAGGTTGATGAATTGAATAATATTGGCTGAAGTGGCTTCCCATTCAAAGGAAGAAACTCTCCATAAGATGCCTACTCCTATTATCATTCACATTATATGTATAAAATATTCTTTATTTTTGAAGTAATATTTATGGACATGAATAGACAAATATTTGATATTGTTGGTTTGCAACAAAGTTCCGGTCTAAGAATAAAGAGCTTTTCCTTACTCTAATCCTCAACTAAATGGAAGAAGGCTTATGGGTGTGATTATGCATGTAGGACACAAAAGTGAATCTTTGTGCATGAAATAAGAAATTCACTTGAAGGATGTCAGTCCTAGTGGCATGGAGCAGACAACAAAAAATTCTATGAGAAGGGAAGTTTGAACGTTTGACTTAATATAATATGAATTTGTTGACTACTCTTGTGTTTGTAGGGAACCAAAATATGCATATCAATTTTTCACTATCATTTAACAATTAAGGCTTATGTATGACAATATTTGATAACAATTATAAGGGTTTGACTAGATTTGGTTGATTGATAGATAAGCAGTGTTTGGAGTTTTGATATGATGCTTGATAATGATTTAGAACTTTGAATTGATGTTGAGATATGATTTGAGATAGAGATCTCACTGTGACAAAATTTTTTGGATCTGACCTAATGACTAATGATTTGATTTGACGACTGATGATTTTCCTTGATAACAATGCTATATTGGCATAGTGATTTTCAATGACCTATATTAGTATTCAATAGATATTTTGTAGTGACATCATTAGCTTTGACACACTGATTGAAGTATAATCAATTGTGATTAAGTAAGAAGTAATCACACAATAAATGGATGGAACCTGCATGACTTATCCTTGGTGTATGCATTTGCATATAGTGACATAAATGATTTATATTACGATAATGAGGATGAATGGGTGAAGTTTGGTTTGATATTGATTGGTAAATGACCATTTTTTGGCATGAAAATAAATGAAATCATCACTTGATATTTGGATGTGAGCTCTACCTATCACCTGGTCTAAAGAATTTGATATAGTGATATTAATGAGTTCTATATTAGTTTTTGATCTTCCATATAAATTGTTATCTTTGCAAAAATCATTGTATGAAGCAAGCTCCTCGAGCCTGATATTCCTGTATTGAAAGTTACCTGGTGAATCCAAGAAGATGTGTTGATATAAACCTCTACTTCAAAAGTGGTCCAAGGTATGACTTTGATTTTGGATTTTATATATTGATGGTATATTCTTGATAGGTACTGAGACTTTGATGATAAAATTAAGACGAAGTTCACTTTTGAAGTTTGAAATAATGAATCATGGCATGATGAATCGATTCCTTATGTTGGGAAAAGAAAACCTATATTGTGAATCTATTGAAGAGTTTTTGGAAAGAGGAAATGTAAATCCTTGGACGCTCCAATTGAATTTTAAGAAGTTGTGAAGAGATATTGTTGAAGTTGACTTGGAAATTGACAGTTGATTGAAGCATTGATGTTCAATTTGAACACCTATCCATATATATATATATATATATATTTCATAGAACCTGAGCCAATTCATGATTGAGCTACTTCATACACATTGAGTTTTCATTTGGAACCCTTCGAGATATTTGCATGGGACGACCAATTTTTTGTCTGAGATACTTATTCTACAATATGTGATTGCATCGATGTATTGATGTGGTTTATTGATGAGCGCATCTAGGTAATACCTTGGTATCAGATATAACATAATTTTTTTGGATGAGAGGTCTATAGCTTTAAGCATGATTGAGGTTGAGCATGACTAGCTAAGAGGTAGGATGAAGAGGCTCTTTGGAGAGCCATTTGAGCAGGTTCTAGATACGACATGGATACATTGTGATGAAAATGAGTGGGAATCGATTGGCAAAGAATGTTGTATATAGCTAGGATTAAGATACCTTCATATATTGAGATAGTACTGTTATACATGAAAAGCATAGGCTTGTGGTTGGCACCTCCTTGAGAGGGAGGATGAAGATGATATCCTTTTTTTGTGATATATATATATATATATATATATATATATATATATTTGTACTAATATGATATTTTATTTGATGACCTGCATGAATAGGAGACTGCTTCTATTGCAACATGATGATTAAGATGATACCATATGTGAGAATGATAATATGTTTTTGATCTATAGAGAGAAACCCTAATCGAGGACATTGAGCCAAATATTCCCCCCTGTTTGAGATCCAAGGGTGGGGAATTGAGATGAAGGGTTCTTGGGGTTGAGGGATTTATATACAATAGGGTATCACCGCTATATATTTCCCATATTGTTGGATATGTTTCTCCCCTATCCTGGTATTTGAAGAGTATACCGTAGTTTGCATCATACCCACAAGGCGAGCTTGTTGGGATTGTCCTTCTATGTCTTGTGAACAGGTTGAGGAGGCTTGGGGCATATGATCCTTACCTTTTGGTAACTCGAGTATCCAATCCAAGCTAATATTATGATGCAGGTGTTCTACCACATGACTCTTGGGAGTCATTGCTAGGAAGATCAACAGGAAATAAGATGGCTTGAGATGTACCCCCCTTTATCACCTATTTCTCAATATGGGGTTGAAGATGTTTACCTCCCCCATGAGATTCCAGGTTGAGGTGTGCTACACGATGTGATTTTGAGATGTTCTCTCCAATGTTGATGTAGGTAATATATTTGGCTCCCTATTGATGTTTCCCGAGTGGTAGCATTGGGATCCCCATTGGAAGTGATTCTGGGTGGTAACAATGGCTCCCCGATGAATAGAGGTTAGTAGCTTAGCTCCCATCCAATGTCAAATTATTCTTCTTTTAGATTTGAGAATGTTCAACATATGATTAGGGACAATCAAGAGACAAACAATAATAAGCAAGATATTAATCAAGATGAACAATTATCATACCAGATGATGAGATACTTGAGATTGAATATGATTTGATGACATTATACACATGATATGATGCAGGTGGAGTTATCCCTAGTGGAGAGGGAATGTTAAAATTAGATAATAGGGACAAATTACCCTCTGGATAGATAATTTGATGTATATTATGATTGCATTGAATTCCTCTTTTCACGAGGACCAAAATTGACCTAAATATCATCAAATTTGGACAAGGTAAAGTATATTTTTGAATTATGAGCCCACATGTGCATATTTGATCATATTGGCCCTAAAGAAAATTGGAAACCCTTGGAAGGATATTAATACAAGTTTTTTCTACCTCATTTGGACATAATCATGAGACATTATTCTATTCTCTTTCTTGGTTTTGGTTCACACAGCGCTGAGGCATGTCCGCGGAGATTGGGTTCACACCAAGGAGAAATTACAAGGTCTGAAGCTCACATTTCTATTTTAGGGTTTTGGGCCTCGGCCGCAAGAATGACATAGTGAGATATGAACTATAGTCACTCGATGTCTAGCTCATCCATGCAACTAAATATTTTCAGTTGCACGCATAGCACATCATTCATGCGATTGGAATCTAGGGTTTTGGAGTCACCGTCACAGGCTTTCCAAAGGTTGATTTTAACTATAGTTACTCGCTTATAGGCTCATGGGAGTGATTGAAACCTCTCAGTCGCATGCATGACTCCTCCTCCATGTGACTAGGACATATAGGTTGAAATTTCAGCTATCCAAAGCTTTTCTTGCTGATTGCAGACAATGATAATTCATTACAGACTTCAAAATCAAGGTTTTTAGTATGAACATTGTTGATTTCATTTCATTAATTTTTTTTAGTTAATATTTGTATGGATGAATATATGGATCATTGTACTCTCTTTTTCTGAATCATTCAATGCCAATCTAATAAGAAGAAGAATTCAAAAGGCTTTTCCCTATAGTGGGGTTTTCCCTTGTCTCTAGCCAATCGCAATTTCTCTATGTGTGAATGCCTTTGTTCTATTGTTCCTTTATGTTCTACTACATTGATGATGACATTATTATTTCTATATAGTTACATATGTTGTCAGATAATGATGTAAATCTAAATAATGCTATGATTTCATGGGGTGAAAATAATATGGAAATGATAAAATGAAATTATCAAGGCAAAGAACAATATAGCCCTAAGAAAAATTAACACCCTAGATGCCCTTTCACCAAGACCTATCACCAACACCCTATGTCAAATCACCATGGAGTCACCCCCACACCGTGATATTTTTTTTGTGGAGTGGGCTTTGCAACAAGCTAATATTTCATTAATATATTAAAGTATATACAATATTTACAACATATTTACAATCCCATCTCTCCAACTACTTAGCCAACATGGGACATATACTCGGGCATGTTAGCGTTAAATTATATCTAACATATCTACTTGGCAATGCAGGCCACATAACATAACTCAACTCACCAGACTGTAATCACATACATATATTTACATTATCATAAACAAGAAGGGGTATACATTGCACTAAAAAGGCATCAAATATATTGAGTTTTTAATGATATTATTTAATGAACACCACAAGTGAAAGTTCATAATTTCATTAGTAGGGTCTTCTCTTAGATTACCCTTGAAATTTGGAATATCTGAAGGTAGTTTGGTTGGCATCATTGACAATGGGGTCATTAGTAAACTATATTAAATCCACAAGGACCAGAAAAGAAACAAATGGAAAGTTGGGAGTGGGAGCAACCATTTAATGGGATTTCAAACCATGTAAAGGAGAATTAACTTGAGGAATTGTGACACCAATAAAAGATAATCCTAAAGTGTGCGAGTCTAGAAAATCTAGGTCAAGTAGTGATAGATGTGGTGAAAGGTCAAGTAGGAGAAACAACAAGACCAAGTGTTACACTGAAATTTGTCACCATGACTATCTGCAGTTAATATGGCTCCATCAATAGTCATATTATCCTCCTTGTGAAGCCTAATACCTCTGCTCTTCATGTCAAGCTTCAAAAAAGGGAGAAAGTCACTAAAAGCATGTTTATCTCTGGGTACGCAGGTTCTCTCTACCTTGCCTGTGTGTACGCATCCCAAACTCATTGTACCTGCGTACTTGTATGCTCTGTAAGCCAAAGGATGGGTGCGTACCCCTGTAAAGTTCAAAAGGCGCGAGTTTCATCTTAAAAAAGTTACTTGTGGTCACCTCTAGAGCCTTCTAGAAGAGTGTTTGACGTGTAATGAGCGCCTCCAGATGGTTCATGCATCCCTATGATAGAGGAACTTATCCTATCAAGAGAGGAGCTACCCCATCCAAAAGAGGGAGTATCCCATTGATGTTGGAACTGAATAACTTCCTCTAGAACACTATAAATACAGGCCTTGGGCCAGAGGATGGGAGGTTGAAAGCTGAACATTCCAAAGGGTAGATGCTGCTGGAATTAGGACTTCCATTGTAAACTTGTGAGGAGAGATTACCATCCTTTCTTGTTTTCATATTGGAAGTGGGTGAGCTTGTCAAAGTAGAGGAAAACTCTTGCTGGACCCTGGGAGGAACTTGCACAACACCAAGGCTCAGGTTGTAATGGTTCTTTTTTGTTTCCTTAATACAAATAAGTCCATGCTTCTCAACGATTTGTTGTTAATGAATTGTTTCATATACTCCTTGGTCTATATGTTGAATATGCTTTGTTTTATGGAATATTCAAGTGTTATGTAATCATTTGATTGTTAGTGTATGCAGGTTTCAAAGTGAAGGAGGAGCTCATCTGGATCAACGAAGCTAGGCTACTACAACAAGCGTTGGACCTAAGGTAAGATCGAAAAACACTTGGTTTCTCATAGGATAATGTATATTTAGAGAAGGATTGCTCTTACTTGTTTTGTTTGTCACTAGAGAGTCTTAGACTCCTAGGGAGGTTAGTTTTGTCAGAAAAAATAACTCTTTCTGCATGACAAATTGGCGACTCCACTGGGGAATCCATTGAGGTGCTTGATTTTTCTTTTGAGTATTACTTTGATCTAAAAAGAGTCTTGTTTCTTTTGTTTTTGATTGCTTGACTATGTTTTTGGGTGGATTAGCTTAGAGTCTAGTTTGATTTTGATTTTCTTCATTTTACAGCAGTACGCACCCTCTGCGTTGGACACAGTGCGTACTTGTACGCACTATATCTTTGTACATAGAGCGTAGGCGCACCTGGTTAAACAAGCTGCCTGCGTACCTTGTTAAAATTAAGAAAATTCCATTTTTATCCATTTTTCCCCTTTAGATTTTGTTTTTCCTAGTCTTTACTGCCCAGATCCACTGGTTGACTGTCAAAAATATTCACCTGCACTTGTTCCATTAGTGTCGAAAGTTTTAGTGAAATTCATTGAGATTTTAGCCTTAGGGTTTTGATTTTTATATTGGTCCTGTAGTGATTTTGGGTTTAGAAGTTGTGAAGCCTTAGATATCTCTGGTTTTGTCAGTCTTCTTAGGAGTCGGATCAGTCGTAAAGTCTACCCGCGTGAGCGACCTACCTTTGTGTTGCCTCTTTGCAAAATTTCGATATAGCTTGTTCATTTAAAGTTCTGAATTTCATTTTCAAAAAGAACAAAAAGAGATTGAGTTTTTGTTTTGATTAGTTTGTGATTCTGCATAAACTAGTCCTTGGACTGATTGTTGCCAA